>BPLR01015179.1:0-111699 GCA_021605095.1 Caerostris extrusa
TTTTTTACATTTGTAGAGTCTAATTAAATGGATTGAAGTGAAAATGGAAAAATGTTTATTTTTATGCGAGTTAAGAAAATGTGGCGAAAATACAACGTTTGTAAAAATCTATTACTTTTGCGATACATGACATTTTTTCAAACTATGTTATGTGAAAGCCCTTCACATGTTATTGTTTCGTAGACATAGTTTGATTTGTCGCTCTACCGGCATTCTGTGCACACTTTAGGCTAATTAGACTGGGACCTTCAGCTTAACATGGATTCTGAACATCACAAACATCCGAGGCACTGCCAGGATTTGAATCTGAAGTCTGTGGTATCAAAAGCCAGAGCGCTACCCAATTGGCCATTAAGCCGCTTGTAGACTTATTATTGCCATGCATGAGAATAACTAAAAGCAAACACAACAATTAAGCGTTATAAAAAATTATGCGCAACTATAGATATTGGAATCAAGATAAGCTTACTCTATATCTCGCAAGTCTAATTAGCCCAAAGTTGTCAAAAAGTGACCGTAGAGCGACAAAGCAAACCAAACTATATCTCACAATTAAATTAATTTGGAAAAAGAAGAACTATTTTTCTATAGTTTATTCTCTTTTATAATTTCTAGAGCCTGAATGTTCTGAATAGTGCTCTAGATCTGGGTGCTTCCCAGGTTTCGGGTTCGAGTGCCGGCGGGGCCTACTTAACCTTAACTTGGGTATTTGTAGTGTTTTGGAATTCCTTTTAAGCCCCATGTGCACAAGACGACCATAGAGCGACAAACCAAATCTACAATTTTTTGTAACGATTAATCGTTCTTTTTACACAATTTCGCAGATTTTGTGTGTGCTTATTTTTTTGAGTTATTTTCATTTATGACAATACTATGTTTTTTCTACGAAATGATAACCCATCATCATCATCATCATTGGCGCAACAACCCCATGATGGGCCAAGGTCATTGCCTACTGGCAGATATCGAGACAGGAGAGGTTTTTTTTACGGGGTAGGGTTGTAAGCTCTACAATCACATTAGACCGGCACCTACAGTTTAAAGTGGATTCCGACCCACTACAAACATGCATGGCCCCTCCGGGACTCGAACCTTGTGGTACAGAGAGACAGAGTGCTAGTTATTCGTCGGCCAACAGGTCGCGAAATTATAACTACAAATAAAATGTACAGTTTTTCGTATAACACTGTGTTTTCGCAACTTCAGTCTTAAATGTGTCAATAAGGTTCTTTTTGAGCTGCAAGCCTTCTGGTTGTAAGCTTATGTTATGTTTTATGTAAGCTTATGGTTATGAGATTTGAATCGTAATTTGCATAAAATTTATTTATTTTCAAATATGAACATGATGTTTCATTGGTATGAAACCATGAGAAAATGTTTGAAAAGAAAATAAGCCCGGAAATTTTCAAAACGCTAGCCTATAGTTGTGCTTAAAACATTGAAATAATGAAAAGATTGCATGAATCTTTGGAGACCTCACGATATTATGTTTTTTGATGAAATGCATTTGATTCCCCAAAATGCATAATTATGGAACCAAATGAACGCAGGGAAACATATAAAAATGTCCGCACATGGAAAAAATTACTATTGTGAAGTGGACCCATGTTGATGGTGGACATAAATAAGGACATCAATGGACTGCTATAGGTGACAACTTGGTTAATAAAAGTGACTTTATTTTCATTTATATTCGTGATTTAATATTCCTTTGGTACTGTGGATATTGAACTTGATTGATATTTTTGCAATATAGTGATAATTATTGCTTCATAAGTTAAAATAACATGAACCATGAAGCAATAACGAATCCAATTACTATTTTTTTTTTATGAATTTAACAATTCGGAATTGAATATTGTCACATTTCTGCAGTTATTGAACCTGGTTGATTTTTAATACAATGACTAACATTTGCTCCATGATTTTAGAGTGAGGCATGATCATTATAAAAATAACAAATACAATCACTATTGATATTTGTACAATAAGTTTAATAATTTAGAATTGAATATTGACAGATTTTGTTATTGGTTAAACTTGACTAATTTACTTTTAATATAGTGACTATCAATTGCTTCATGGATTTAGATACAATATGAGTTATCCGATCCGTTGTTATAAATTCTAGCGTATCAAGTGAATGATCTCAAAAGCACAATACATTTTAGGAAATGTGGGCCGTGGATTGCACTACTATATGAATAGCCCACTGACAGGAATGGAAGATGATGCCTTTCGGGACTTTTTAGGGATAACTAAAACTGTCCAGCATTAGAGTTTTGTATGAAGGAATGCGAAAATCAACATAGAATGTGAAAGCAGTGACAGCAACATACATTGCCAACGTATTCGATCTTGTATTCAAAGCTATTTTGTTCGTGTAATCGAATAAAAAGTATAATAATGTAATTGAAATTGCTTATAATTAAACATGCAAATATACACTCAAGAGCCAAAACATTATGACCACCTGTCAATAACGAGTTGGACCTTTGGCGCGCAACACAGCTTCAATTGGATTAATACCACCACTTAATACCAGTCAAATACCACTTTCACCTTACGTGGTCATCCAAGTTACAAAAAATGTAGGGTGGTCATAATGTTTTTGGCTCTTTAGTGTACGTTGTAGTAGTATCCCTCATAGAAGGAGGGAAGGGGGGGCAGCTTTTGTTTATGATGGAGCACCCGTAGGTAGAAACCTGACTTCTGCTCCCCGTCACTGAAGACCGTCTCATGGCCAATTGGCTATCATTCTGGCCTTTTGGTACCACAGTCCTCAGGTTCGAATCCTGGCTGTTTGTGAGTGGTTCGGAATCCCCGTTAAACTGTAAGTTCCTGTCTAAAGCCAAAGTGGGCAGAAAATGACCGTAGAGCGACAAACCAAACCTTAAACCGTCGCTGAAGAAGGAGGGCAGTGCCTTCCGGGAGGACTTTTAGGGAAACTGCGTATCGTATGCGTATCATTTGCGTATCGTATGGGAGAAAACCTAAAAACCCCCACCAGGGTTAGTCCGACTCACGAGGCAAGATCTCAAGCGTCATGGAGTCTCACTATGTCACTTTTTTTGAAATAGTGTCTGCAACAAAGTCGCCAGCGGATGGAACCTCCACCCTAATGCTCACCAGCAGAGCACGTTACCACTGAGCCACTTTAAAATATATCATTTTGAATGATAATTTTTGATTTCTAATCCTTCATTTTATCACATGTGAACATGATAATGGTCGGTTTGAGATTCATTATGTCTACAAAATTATTTCTGACAAAAATGTAGAGATATAGAATTTTTTTTACCAGATTTGTATTAGTCCTTAAAGCAATAACATTCTGAACCACGTCAGAAATAATCTTTATGACAAACATCAGTTTGTCACTTGATTGAATTATTTTCAAAATTCTGTTCAAATTTAAAATTGTTTAACATTGATTTTTTTAATATTATGCATGAGTATAATTTTCCTGGTAAGAGTGTAACTACATCAACAAAATTGCATGAATGTATATGAAGAATGCGTGGCTAACATTGGCAATATGTCCTTATAGTAAAAAAAAAAAAAAAAAAACTGTACGTCACTGGTTTTGTTATTTTTAACTTATTTTTTGTCCAATATCGAGACACGCGTGGTAAGTTATTGTAGGGATTCGAATGATCTATTAATAAATCTTTTTTCCTCATAATGTTAATAAAATTGTTTTGTCATCTATCTTCTTAAAGGAAACAGTTCTTGCTTGTATTATGCCTGAGGAATATCAAGAAACCTCTCACGAACAGTCCGAAAGGAAAAGTTATTGCTACACAACATCAATTATTTACCATTAAGATATCATACGAGGATGAGACTCGAATGAATTACTTCCTCTTTCTGGATACACTGACATCTACACCACCTTACTTCATCAAGCCACAGGTTTTTAATTTTTTTAAATTTGAGTACTTAAATTCCCTCACGAATGTCAGTTTTACAACTGTAGGTCCTGGTCTAACAGGATCGTAGAGCGGTATTGTTTCTCCGAGTCCGTACCTTATCTTCAAGTTACACGCACCTCCTGGTAGTGCTAACTGAGTAACGTCGGTGCAGCGCTTGCATTAAGGCATAACAAGTAATATAAAAAAATTTTAAAGTCAATTCCTACTTTTTTTTTCAATATAATGCAAAAATCCTTTATAAATAATTTCCATTCATTTTTTAAGTTTATCTGGCGCCATCTATTGGTAGATATATGCAACTTAAATCTAAAAATACTAAAATTAAATAATTAAATTTAATTACTGAATTAATATTTGAGAAAACTGTATTAACATCCAGTGTCATCCATTACAAGTTCAAAAGAATGTATTTGAGCTTGAGTGGATGAATAAAAAGAATTTTATGAACGATTGAAAATTTGAACAAGATATATATAGGAAGAATGTGAGATAATAGAAAGAATTGAAAAAAAAAAAACTGTCTAAATGTTTGCCAGCTGCATTAGAACAAAAAAATGTCAGTTTTTCATTTGTGCTCTTACAATTACGATTACAATGCTCTTACGTTTTCAGTATTTACAATAGAGGGTATGTTACACTATACCAGCATTCAATAGCAGAGTTGGTTTGGAGTATAATCGTTTTGAGAAACTGCAGAAATGGTCAATATTTGCTTCATTGAGGAAACCATACATTGAAGGAAACCCAGAAAAAGGCAATTAAATGATCTAATCATTAAATGATCTAATCACAATTGAGCTGCCTGATGGCCAATTGACCAGCGCTCTGCCTTTGGTCCCACAGGCTTCAGGCTGGAATCCTGACGGTGGCATGGATGTTTGTGAGTGATTCGTGTTAAATTTTTAGTTTCCGGTCTAATTATCCCAAAGTGTGCACAAAAAGGATCGTAGTGCAACAATCAATCAAATCTACCAAATTACGGCTGTCTTCATTTATTGTATTCGATTGTCGTGCATATTATTCTCAGGTGATTCGTTACTAGTATGGCAGAGATGAGCAGAGTTAATGTTGTCCATGGTGCATCACACGGACCTACAGACCTACAACACTGTACTGAAAATGGACAACCCCAAGCAACTACCTCTTTTTTTCATGGGGGCCTGAATGGCCGAGTGGCTAGAGCTCTGGCGCTCGGTACCACAGGTTTCGGGTTCGTGTCCCGGCGGGGGCCATGGATGTTTGTAGTGGTTCGGAATCCATTTTTACACTGTAGGTCCCGGTCTGTTAAGCCTAAAAGTGCGCATAAGATGACCATAGAGCGACAAACCAAACCAATCTTCTTTTCATGGAGACAACCAATTGGCTAGCGTTCATGCCTTTGGTATCACGGACTTCAGGTTCGAATCCTGGCAGTGGCATGGATGTTTGGGAGTGGTTCGGAATCCACGTTAAAGAACATGGAGACAACCAATTGGCTATTGCTCATGCCTTTGGTTTCACGGACTTCAGGTTTGAATCTTGGCAGTGGCAGGGATGTTTGTGAGCGGTTCGGAATCCCGTTAAACGATAGGTCCCGGTCTAGTTAGCCTAAAGTGTGCACAAAATGACCGTAGAGCGACGAACCAAACCAAATCTTCCACTATTGACATTGAGTCTACTTATTTTTCAAAGCATTGTTTCAAGGATTAGTTGAAGCCTTTGCTATTTTTAAAATTCTATTCGAATCAAGAAACTCTCCTGATTCGAATAGAACTTTAATAAGAGCAAATCAAATAAAAGTAGTGCATATAAAAACATGAAAAATCAGCAATAAAAAGTTATTGGATCTCAAGAACATCTACATGCAGCTAACTATCAGGATTTCTTACCGAACTATGAGGCTTAACAATTCCTTTTATAAAGCAATTTTGGTAATGCTCGCATTTCCCCCTGACATAAAAGGAGATCGTTTAATAATCTAATAGAGCAAATTCGGTTTTTATGGTTATTATATGAGTTATTGAACGGAGTGCTCTTTTTCTTCTTCTTCGAGATCGTTCATGGGATTCATCACAGTTTAATAGCGTCACCGTTCCAGAAGTAGGGCTCGATTATATTTTTAATGTCCAAGTCCATCGTAAAATGTTACGATTTTTTTTTTGGGGTGTTGGGTTTTACGGGTGTTAACTACTTTGCACTCGAAATTATGGATATACTTCGCACCTATGAATCGGTTAAGATTTTATTCAATTGTTAAGCACCCGAATCGATTTTTAAGGTATATATTTTTCATGTTTTTTTAAAAATTTATCACATTCGTTAAAATTTACCTTAATTATTTCTGGAAAAATGTAGCATATATTTTTAAGGAATTTTTTTTTTTTTAAAATGATAATAAATTATCTCTTTCTCTACTAGTTATTTAAAGATAAAAATTTATATTTCAATAAAAATTACTCTTGATACACAATAGGTTAATTTTTACAACATGCGAATATTTCGAATTATGCTCAAATACTTGCTAAAATGTGTTTATTAATAAGTAAGTAAATATAACAGTTATGTATTGAGGTTAATAAATAAGTTAATATAAAGGTTATGTACAGAATAATTATAATAAGTGTTGTGCCCACTTTTCGAAATGCTGTAAAAAACACTCGTCACGATGAGTTCAAATTGGAACTAAAGGTACTTGAAGAAGAGGAAAACGTTCAAAACATCAAAAAAAGTTCCACCGATTTTTCCAATCCAATTTGGTGCGACCTTGCCGTGGTGGATGGGCTTTCCACTAACAGTGCTACAACATTTGAATGATTTTTTTTTTCAAAAAAAAAAAAAACGAAACAATCAAGCACATTGAACACTACAGTTGGTTTAATGTGCAACTCATGCCAAATACGTTATCATTTCGATTCAAAATATCACTGGCATCCGAATTCACTTTATGTATGCCACTTATAGCGCCATCTATTAATACACTTTGGAACTTTTTTTCTGAGTCATACCGTTCCCCCTTCTTCAAGTATCTTCAGTTCAAATTGGAACTCATTGTGACGTGTGGTTCTTTTTTTTACAGAATTTTGAAAGAGGGAATTTAATTATAATCACCCTGTATGTAGCGAATATATCTACGATGTATATTTTATTATAGAAAAGCTACATGCATGCGAAGCCCAAAAATACCATTTTTGGGGCTCAGAAAAATACTTAGTTTATTAGAGAATCGCATAAGGGGTGAATACATAAAATATAAAATAATAATTTGTGAGATGCCTGCATAAACCGAAACTTGTACAAATAAATATTGTTTCATACAAATATTGTATCTAAATTGCCCAATTATATTTTTATAGTTATTTTTTTGTCATATATGTTATTATTTCTGTCTCATCTTCACCCTATACCACGAGGGCTGAAGGCTGACTAAACACTCAAGGGAACGCTCTACAATCATATTAGACCTGAAAATTTCCGTCCTTCTAAGTGGAATCAGTAAAAAGTGGATTCGAACCACTACAAACATCCATGACACCGCCGGAACTCGAACCCGAAACTTGTGTCACCGAGCGCTAGATATTCGGCCATTCAGGCTCCTATGTACTTGTATAAAAGTGAAAAATTATTTATGAATTTACAAAAAGGATTGCAATTGTACTTCTTAGTAGTATTACTTGGTATAAGAAAATAAAAATTTTATCATCAACATTGGCGCAACAGCCCCATGGTGGGCCAAGGCCGTCGGCCTACTGGCAGATGACAGAGACAAGAGATGTTTTTCTTTTTTTACGAGGTAAGGTTGTCATCCCTACTTCCAACACTCTGCAATTATATTAGACCGGGACCTACGGTTTAAAGTGGATTCCGAACCCCTACAAACATCAAAGGCACAGCCGGGACTCGAACCCGAAACCTGTGGCACCGAACGCCATAGCTCTAGTCACTCTGCCATCAGGCCCCCAAAATTGTATACATATTTAAATTAAATTAAATTAAATTAAATTAAATTAAATTAAATTAAATTAAATTAAATTAAATTAAATTAAATTAAATTAAATTAAATTAAATTAAATTATAATATAAAAAAAGCTTCCTTCAAAGTTTAAATTAGCAATAATTTTTATCCTATGAAGTTTACTTATTCCCGCTGCGAAAAATCTATTTAAGTAACAAATTTCAGAATATAGCTTAACACATATCACATTAATTTTTAAATGCAAAAATATGCCAGACTTTTTTTGAGAACAGCCTACATTTTAGCTTGAGGTTTACGTCTAGTGATATTTTTATGAGAGCCCATATTTAGACGGAAGAATTTATCCCACAAAGTGTTATTTATCTTCAGTTAAGAATTTTAATACAAAAATATAAACGACTCCATTTTTGAAAGCATCGTAATCACCATGTATTGGAGAAGGGGTGAAAAAAATCGATTGATGAGCCTAGACACTCCGTTAGAAGACTGTCCCATCTGAGTTATGATCTCGGCTTATGAGTGTCGGATGAGACGGAGACATCGCAGGATGAGAAAAGAGAGATTCATTGAAAAGACGCTTTCCCTTCAGTGTTTAACAGCTACACCGTCTACAGTCTAGACGGCGTGATGGCGAGATCTTCTGCTGAATACAAGACGAATAGCCGGCCGAATCTCTGAATGAAGATGGGTGGGGATTTCGATGTTGCGAATAGCCACAAGGGAATTCGAGAAATAAAATTGACGATGTCTGTCAAATGTCTGACTTCAAATTTGGCTTCCATACAATCATTATATATTTATATTATATTACATCGTTACACACACATAATATATATATATATGTGCCAAATAACTCATGATAAAACACCTGATATATATGTATATAGGGGCCTGATGGCTGAATGGCTAGCGCTCTGGCGTTCGGTCTCAGTGACGAGGTATCGGTTGAGACCCTGCGGTGCCATGGATGTTTGTAGTCTTTTTGTAGTTGAATCAGGATGTTTGTAGTTGAATCAACTTTAAACCTAGGTCCCGGTTTAATATGATCGTAGAGCGTTTGGGCGTAGATCTAACAATCCTACTCCGTAAATGATATCTCCTGTAATGCAAAGTGAGTAACATCGGTGGCCTTATGGCCAAAGACGTTTGTCTGTTTGCCAGCTCATTGATATTTGGTACCACAAAACACTGGTTCGAGTACCCAGGTTTAATTCGGTCGGCGATGGATGTTTGTGAGTGGTTCGGGATTCACTTTAAAAGTAGGTCTCGGTCTGGAATGAGCCCAAAGTGTGCATAAAGGGCTGAAGTGCGTGAGCAAAGAAAACATCCAACCTGTCTTGAAATTTGTCAGTAAGCAGTCGGCCTTGGCCCACCATGATGATGATGTGCCACCATGATGATGATGATGATTATATAACAACAAAAATTACATTAAAAGCAAACATGGGAAAATCAAGAAGAGATCGAACAAAAGACTTTAGTTTTGATAGAAACACAGCAAGTTTGTATAATAATATTCACTGTGCGTCATAATTAGTGCCACATAACACCTGATAAAAATTTGAGTGAATTTATATAAGATTTGAAGTGACTATAAGGCAACAACAAAATATCATCAATCATGCACAAGCATCGAACTGAAAAAAACTGTAGCGGTAGAAAAAATGCATGTTATATTCTCAACCTTAGACATTATAAATCGTAGTAAATATGCGGGCCTGAAGTATGGCTAGCGCTCTGGCGCTCGGTAAATCGGGTTCATCCCGGCGGTGCCATGGATGTTCGTAGTGGTTCGGAAACTTTAAACCGTAAGTCCTGGTAGGATCGTAGAGCGTTGCGGGGGCATTGTTACTCCGCGTCCGTGGCTTATCTTCAAGTTACACGCGCCCCCTGGATAATGCAAATCAGCGCTTGCCTTATCCAAGAAATCTAAGTGTTTGTCACAATAGAACAAAAAAGCAGTTTTGCATATTTCTCCCTGGGGTGCCCTATATCTTTTGATGCAAGGTCAAGGACAAAAGAAGCTGCTTTTTAACCTTTATCATAACTCGTACGGGTTCTTTAGACTTGGTCAAGATGTTGCTGTCTACCAATGGAATAAAAAACAACATATATATTAAGATTGACTGTTTTGAAGCTATTCGTATTAGTAAAAACTCGAGAAAAGTTTCAACTAGTAATCTAATTGCTGATGTTAGCTGTTGTTGACTGTTCAATTAGCAATATAACTGTTGATATCACCTTATAACATCTATTAGTTTTTAGTTGTAGTGATTGCAAATTTAGAAATCAAACCTTTATCATTTAGCATACCAGTTGGAAGATATTAATCATTTTTTTTCTACTTCGGGATCTGTGCTTTGGATGTTCCGCGGTATTCTCGAAGAATTTATTGTAACCTCTATTGCTTAAAAGAGGTTTACTGTTTTCTGTGAGTCACTTTCACGTATTCACGTGTTATATGGGGAAATCCTTGAAAACTCCCATCAGGCAGTACAACCATTGATGCGCAATTCTATCAGGATTTTCACTTATTTTATTTTGTTCTGACATCAGTGACCATTAACAGATGGCGAACCTATGGGGCTGCTGCCGCAGGTGGCACGTTAGTCTGTACGTATTACAATTGAGTCAGTAATCACGAATGTGCCACTGATTTGAGAGCGGGATATTTAAAAATATAATTTTTTTCAATAACATTTCTTGGGTTCGAAAATTATATTAACAATAATCTTTATCATCTTCATTGGCGTAACAGCCCACGGTGGGACAAGGCTGGCTACCTGTTGGCAGATATCGAGATAGGAGATGCTTTTTTTTACGGGGTAGTTTTGTCAACCCCGACTCTGAACGCTCTACAATCATAATAGACAGGGATCTGCGGGGATCTTTAAAGTGGATTCTGAACTACTACAAACATCCATGACATCACTGAGACTAGAACCCGAAACCTGTGTCTCCGAGTTCTAGAGTGCCATTACTCGACCATCAGGCTCAATTATTTGCATTAAGCTAAATTTAAATTCTGCAAACACTTTTCTTCACCATTATTCAGAATTAAATTAAATATTTATTTTAGTGGGCGTCGAATTTATTTAGAAATCATTGCAATAAATGTATGCTTTTATTCCTCACAAATTATTACTTAATACGTCAACATTATGCAGACAAATGCGTTATTTATTTATGCCTTTCCTATAGGAAACTTTCGAAAGGATTTTATTTTAAGAAACTGTAGCCTAAGTAATGAATAAATGTATCAATGAACATATAAAATAAAATAAAAGTTAATATAATGTATCATTTATAAATGGATTTGAAGTTAGCGTGGGCTAATCTTTCCAAAGTATTATTTCCCTTTGGAACTAGCGGAATCCCGTACATAATAAAAATAAAACAACTTGTTTAGTTTATGTTCATGATTATATCTTGGATTAATAATATAAACTAAAATATTTGTATCATACATATTATTTAGAATTATTTTATCTCTTTAAAAATATATTCTAGGATATTACTAAATATTGAAAAATGTTACTTAATACAAAAAAGACTACTAATTTTTTTTTTTATTATTTCACAGAAAAAGGCAGCACGGGATATGTTTTTAGAATTATCTTAAAATCATATCACTAGAGATATAAGAAGCGTAATATTAAGTGTATGTGTAACATTTATAACAAAGAGGAACTTTTCGTAATTTTAATGATTCTCATTAAAGAATTAGAAATATTAAAAAAGTTTACGTGTAGAATCTTTTCATGGATTCAAAATAACATTAGTAACAATGATATTTATTTCTAAAGCAATATTTGTTTCAAATATTGCTTTCATTTGTGTATTATTTGCCCGACCCATGACTCAGTGGCAAACATGCGTCCCTAGTGAGCATTAGGACGGAGTTTCAATCCACTGATGGCTTTGTTGTAGACACTGTTTCAAAAATGAGGAAACTCGATGGCATTTAGGATGCTCAGCCTCTTGCCTCGTAAGTCGGACTCCCTGGTAGGAGTTTTCTTCCATACAATACATAAATGCGGGGTCATTCCCCCTAAAAAGTCCTCTCAGAAGGTACTGCCCCTCCTTATCAGTGACAAGTCAGACTTCTACCTACAGGTGCTCCATCACAACAGGAGCGACACCCTTTTTTCCTCCATCCATGAGTAAATTACTCAAGGGGTGTCCGCCCGCACTGTACTGCATTGAGGATTAGTAACAACAACACTTTTTACCATTACAACTGAAATGAACACTCTGAGAAGTAACATCAAGAGTGGTGCACGTTCCTCTTCACATCCTTTAGTCCACTGGTTCTCATAGTTGGCGATGCCGCCCCTTTTGACGATGCCACGATACACAAATGTGCTATAGTTCCCCTTAAAAGTCCCCCGGAAAGGACTCCGACCTTCTTCAGCGTCACGGAGCCAAGTCAGATTTCTACGTGTTGCTCCATCAAGACAGAAGCTTCCCATCCCTATCCTCTTTCCCTGAGACCACATGGATTCTTGGACTTGGTCTAGTTGTTGCTATCTACCAAGTGGGATAAAAACATACAAACATGCTTTCTTGATTTTCATCATCAAATGATACAAACATCCTTTAAAAGAATTGCGCATACAGTATAGTGATATTAGCAATGAATTGCTACATGGTAGCTAGATGTTTCATTATCTTCATTTATTTATATGTCTTATTTATATTCGGTGGTTAGAGTATCGACAGGAGTGGGTCGTGGTCCTTTGGAAAAGAGTTCGCATATTTGTTTCCACTTAATTTACCTAGAGTTCTTTACAAAAAGTAATAGAGCTCTGACAATCTGTTTCTTTATCTATTTCAAGGATATTTCCTTGATTTTCTTTCTACATAACACAAGCATCCTTTAATATGAGTTCCAGGAAGATCATTTCTCTTTTTCCAGGGTGAGTGTAGTATAGTAAGCTTTTTCTTTTTGCATTCTGATTAATAATGAATTGCTACTGTATAAGGGGTAATAGAACTTTAAAATGAATAATTATATATAAATATTCATTAAAAAAATCGCTAGTTATAAATAAATGTATAATCTCCAGTGATAATTAAGTACAATCAAGTATAATAAGTTAAGTAGTATGTGTAAGTAATAATTAAGTGGACCAAAATTGCTTTTAAGATTTTTAAATAAAATCAACCAACTAGCATATAGCATGTGATGAATTTTGAATCATGATGATGAATTTTGTTGTTGTTGTCATATCCTTCATGGAAGAAAGGAAGAGGGAGGGGGGGGCAACTTCTGTGATGATGGTGCACCAGTGGGTAGAAACCTGACTTGGCTCCATGACGTTAAAGAAGGAGGACAGTGCCTTCCGGGAGGATTTTTAGGGGGAATTACCCCGCATTTGCGTATAGTATGGGAGAAAAACCCGGAAAATTACCACTATTTAGACCGACTCACGAGGTAAGATGCTGAACATCACAGACGCCATCGAATCTCCTCGTTTTTAGAAACAGTGCCTACAACAAAGGCGCCAACGGAGAAAACCTCCGTCCTAATGCTCACCAGCGTCGCACGTTGTTACTGAGCCCCCGAGTCAGGCTTGATGAATTTTGTTATTAGCATAAAAATATCTAGTTATTTAATTTAATGATGGGATATCACTCTATAATGTGAAAAATACAGCTGAAATTAGGACATAATTCTTAAATATATTAGTTTGCCAGAGAAGTTTTGAGCTAAATGTTTGTTTTTTCTAATGCAGCTGGCAAACACAGACAGCTGGTCTTAGATGCCTTAAGGCAAATGCTGCACAGACGTACTCACTTTGCATTACCCAGGGGGCGCGTGTAACTTGAAGATAAGCCACGGACGCGGAGTAACAATGCTCCCGCAACGCTCTACGATCCTATTAGACCGGGACCTACTTTTTAAAGTGGATTCCGAGCCACTACAAACAACCATGGCACCGCGGGACTCCAACCGAAACCTATGGTACCGAGCGCCAGAGCGCTAGCCACTCGGCCATTCAGGCCCTTGAGCTAAATGTTTGTACATTTAAAAGAAAATTAACTGCAACTCCCGTCATGACAAGTAATTTAGTGCAAACTATACTTTTATATATGAAATGAATTACATTTTATTAACATATAAAATGCGCTATATCAGCAGTCCTGTAATTCAGATGCATATCAGTTAGCTTCGCTTTCATATAATCAGTACCTCAAATGAAGATGTCTACAGCGTCTTGATAAAATTTTCTACTCAGTATTATGTATATATAGAGAGAAAGAGAGAGAGGGGAGTGGAAATACATACATATATATATATACATATATATAAAGTCTATATATATATATATATATATATATATATATATATATATATATATATATACTTTTATATATATATATATATTATATATATATATATAGAGACTATATTATATATATATATAGTAAGCTTTTTTTTCTTTTGCATTCTGATTAATAATGAATTGCTACTGTATAAGGGGTAATAGAACTTTTAAAATGAATAATTATATATAAATATTCATTAAAAAAATTTCTAGTTATAAATAAATGTATAATCTCCAGTGATAGTTAAGTACAATCAAGTATAATAAGTTAAGTAGTATGTGTAAGTAATAATTAAGTGGACCAAAATTTCTTTTAAGATTTTTTAAATAAAATCAACCAACTAGCATATAGCATGTGATGAATTTTATATATATATATATATATATATATATATAGACACAAATATAGTTGTATGTTGTATATAAGTATAAAACTCAGTGTTATAAATAAGCAAAAACGAGCTTTATTTAGATTTAAATTTAAATAACATTATCACTGTCTTAAAGCAATCGTACATATGTAAATACTAAATTATAATATGATTGCATTTTAATTATTATTATTATTATTATTACTATTCAAATATACAATTACCAATATGATTACTCGTATATATGTAAATAAAATATGTTTTATATAATTTCAAATGAATGCACAAAGACTCTTCATGAGTAGAGTTTTAAAATAGTTTCTAAACGTTACATATATATTGTTATTACCGTAGAACCTTATGTTGCTGAAAAGGAATTACCGTAGTAATTTTATAAACGAATGTTAAAAGGATTCAGAATCATTAACTTTCTGAATAACTGTGTAATTATTAGTTCAGACACCATTTTGGAAATGGTAATATCGTAAACTTTTTATTTCTCAAAATAAACTTTAGGCAGACGCATAAGTCATAAATGGTCGACATATAAATAAGTTAGATCAGTTATAAAGTTTCATTAACTCTAAATTTATTCCACAGCATATTTCAGTTAAGTAACTATGACGTTTCTAATTAGTTTTCATGCTAAACTAACACAAAAGCTTATTTCTTGCTAAGCAGTTTATATTCAGAAAGGGATCAATACTTTGAAAATGTATGTAGAAATAAATATCGGATTGCATATTTTTGATACTAGAGTAAACTTAATTTATCTTTTCACACACACACACACACACACACACACACACACACACACACACACACACACACACACACACACACACACACACACACACACACACACACACACACACTGATTGTTTCAAAATTATATATTATGTACCACGAGCGGCCCAATACTATTTGGAAAATATTACCTTCTGGGAACACTTTAAGTGTAAAATGATCCCCACTTGCGTGTCGTATAAAGGGAACTTGTGCTGACTATCGATGAGGGAGGTACTTGCAAATTGCCACAATTACTGTAGTTTTCTACGTTTCTAAATGCAGTAATTGAGAAGGAATGATTGTTTTTCTATAAAATTCCTTGTTCACAAAATCCATTGTTGTTGTTATAATGCAGCTGGCAATACAAAGGCTGTTAATCTTTATGCCATAAGCAAGGGTTGCACCGCTGTTACTCATTTAGAACTACCCAAGGAGCACGTGTAGCTTGAAGATAGGCTACGGACGCGAGTAACACTACCCTCGCAACGCGTTACGGTCCTATTAGACCGGGACCTACGGCTTAAAGTGAATTTCGAACCAATGCAAACATCCACGGCAAGAATGTTGGAGAATAGTCTAGCAACTAAAATACGTATATAAATGTTTATATAATTTAATAATAGGATATAGTTTAGTAATTAAAATAATGTAAAAACAGGTTTATGCAGTTTAATATTAAGATATAGTTTCGTAACTAAAATATACAAAAAATAGGTTTATATAGTTTAGTAATAAGATATAGGTTAATATTTAAAAATATATGAAAAGTGTCGTACTAGGATGTAGTTTAGTAACTAAAATATATAGAAAAAATGGGTTTATACAGTTCAGTAATAGGATATAGTTTAGTAACTAAAACAGCTTTTACAAAAAAAACTTTCGTTAAGTTAGAAACAAAAGCAAACGCCCTTTTACAACGAAAATGTATCCAACTTTTATCAAGATTCAGGAGAATATGTGCGATTCCTTTTTGAAACACTCCGCTCCTTGAGTGGAAGGACGCAATGTACACAGAACTTGAAGGAATGGAAAATCTAATTTGAGAGAAGAGTGCTTTTTTTCCACTACAGAAATTTCAAGGTGAGTGAAAGATAGCAAATACTTTAAGATACAATTTCTCCACAAACTCCGTAACTATGTTGTTCTTCTTTGAACTGTACTTTGTAGAGGTGAAATTTTGCACCTCTACAAAAGTAAGTTTGAACAACATAGTTTTTTGTTTTAGGTGATTAAGAATTCGTCATTCATAAATAATGAATGTGAATCTTTGTCTTACGTTGAGAAAATCCATGTTTGATTCATGTTTTTGCAATGTCTGATTTTTGTATGAATGTCTTCTTAATTTGAGATCCTTTTTAACTCATAATTAATTAAAGCTGCATATATATTCGACAATATTTTCCTTCTTTTCATCAGAAACAAGTAATATAAAAAACAATGTGTAAGTCAATTCCTATTTTTTTCCCACTATATTGCAGAAAAGTCCTTTACAAATAAAGTTGAAATTTTCCTCTTGCATCTGGCGCCATCTATTGATCTGTATTATCACTATCTAAACATTCTATACATTATGCATGCATGTAAAAACAGGTAATATAAAAAATTTAAAGTAAATTCCATCTTTTTTTTCACTATATTGCAGAAAGTTCTTAAAATGTTTATTTATTTTTTTAAGTTTATCTGGCGCCATCTATTGGTAGATACATGCAACTTAAATTCTAAAAAACCTAAAATTAATGAATTAAATTTAATGAATAAATTAATATTTGTTAAAAATGTATTAACATCCAGTGTCCTCCACTACAAGTTCAAAAATGTATTTGAACTGGAGTGGATGAGTAAAAATATTTATGAACGATTAAAAATTTGAGCAAGATATATATATGGGGATATATATATGGATATCTAATAGTGGGAATTGAAAAAAAACCAGTGTTTGATGTAATTTTTCCGTCTTGTTTAGCCAATTAAAAAAACGGGGATTTTCAGACGTGAAAATCAGGCTAAACGAGCAACTTGTTTAGATGAATTCAAATCAAAATAAATATCAATTACAGTTACAGTTAAAAATATCTCAACCATGGAAAAGAGATAAAATGATAGAAAAAATTCGTAATACTGAGAGAGGATTTAATCAATTTAATGGCATGATTAAGTATAGCTGAAATGATAGTCTATAAAGAAGACAACAAAGATTTAATAAATATTTCTTCTGCTGGATAAACGTTTTATAGAATTAGGCCGTTTATTAAATTTTCTATAGAGTAGGGGCCTGATGGCCGAGTAGCTAGCGTTCTGGCGCTCGGTACCGCAGGTTTCAGGTTCGAGTCCCGGCGGTGTCATGGATGTTTGTAGTGGTTCGGAATCCACTTTAAACTGTAAGTCCTGGTTTAATAGGATCGTAGAGCGTTGTGGGGTAGTGTTATTCCGCTTCCATGACTTATCTTCAAGCTACACGCACTAGGTCACTACCTAGGGGGTGCGTGTAAGCTAACGTCGGTGCAGGTCTTGCTTAGGGCACAAAGACAACTGTTTAAGTGTTTACCAGCTGCATTAGAAAAAATGTAATCATTGTCACTTAATTTTCCGCAATCTCGCTTTTTTTCCGCTGGGGCCCGCTGCTACGCGTATTTTAAAGCGGTGCACTTCGCTCTCGCTTTTCGCTAACGTTACTTAGGTATAAGTTACGATGCACGAATAAGTTGTTGTTTTAGCTTTGTTATACATTAATTCACACATCAATATAATTTCCTTGCCTAAACATAAGTTAAATTTAATTTAATTTTTAATATAATTTAATTTTTAATATAATTTAATTTTTAATTAAAAATATAATTTGTTTGCCATGTGTATTACCACCCTACTACGTGCAGAATATAGCTTATCTAATAATAATGGAGGTTGTTATATTCTACTGAAATACTTATAAACATTGAGATTTACATGAGACAAAAAGAATGAATTCATTTTCTTTGTTTTTAGTTACTTCTAATTAAATGTATTAGTCTTTACTTTTATAAAGGCATGTAATAAATTGACAAATTGGTAGTATTATTTATGATTATCATCAAATAATTGTTAGTTTCATGACCATTAACTGTAATTATACATTTAGAAAAATCACATATCTTCATTAGTATTTTAAAATTATAGCAGCACGATGTCTGTAGAGGAAAGCAGTACAATTAATATTTAACTATAAAAATGCATGTTTAAAATTTGGCAGCGCAAATAAAGATTTAAAGTGATGCAAAACCCTATAAATAATATTTAGCAATGTAACAAATTCAACGTAAACAAAAATTTATTATTAAGGAAACACCAAACCACAAGAATTCTTGAGATAAATAATCATTACGTGAATTTACAAAGAATAATATTTGACTTCCTTAACAAATATTACGTATTCTATGCAAATTAACACCTTGGGTTGCCATGGAGATGTGTGATATTTGTGTCTCCAAAATGCTTTGCATTTATTGCAGTATTTCCATTTATAAAGCCGTACCCTCATTTGAACGCTAATGGAACACGAAAAAATGTTTTTTGTTCGCACTGGTTGTGTTTCTAACATTAATAAAAATTATATGAAATTTACATTTTATGATATATGGCAACAATATTGCAATATATCGTAAACTGAGTGTTTGGTAACAATTGCATATATTTCAAACATATGTGTTTGTTTTTCGTGCCTTACTTTTTGTGTTTTTGTATATCTTTATAAACTTAACATCATATAAGAAATAATATTTTTTTAATAACAGCTACATTAAAATTCTTTTTTACGGAACAAAAGAACAAAAAGTTATATATTAGATAAATATTATAAAATTAACTTTTACATAATGATTACAAATATATTAAAAAATTTTATTATAATAACATGTATTCCAAATGTTCTTTTTTTGAGATAGCATTAGCTTTTGAATCATTCAAACATATATATATAAATGGTAACATTGTTAAATTTAACGTAGTTATATTCTTAAAAATAAAAGGATTCTGGTTCGAATCCTGGCGGGGGCATGGATATTTGTGATTGGTATGGAATCCATGTTTTACTGTAGACCTCGGTCTATTTACAGCCTAAAGTGTGCAAAAAATTACCATAGAGGGGCAAACCAAACCAAACTGAATCTTAAAAACAAATGTTAACAGATTAAAGATGAAAAAAATTAATAGGAATTCTTCGAAAAGAATAATTGCTTTATTCAACCAATTTATATTTTTTAAGTCGTTTTATTTAAAAATTTGAATCCTTTAGTTCAGCATGGATATTTTTTTCTAATAAAATTTATATAAATTAATTTAGTCAATTATATCAAATAATTTAGTCAACGCCGAGTCAATCTGCTAACTTTCTGATAAAATGATTTACTCGTATATAATATATATTTACTTTAATTTGCTATGGCATTTGAAACAAAAACTAGGACAAATACAACTAAAGTATGTTACAATCTGCAAAAATTTCTACTGTTAACAGTATTTTTCTTTCTTAAAATTTGGGTTAATATTTTTTTTTATTTTAAGCAGTATCCAGAACCAACATCTTTTTTAACTTTTTCATAAACTATACGATTGATATTTACTTCATCTCCATCTTATTTATCCAATGCATTTTTTTCCGTGTTTTCTTTTTCAAGATACTAAACAAAAAAAGACAAATATTTATTATTATGAAACATTAGTAGTACTCAATACTTTTTTTGTGTGTGTTTTGCAAGATAATATACATCAGCAAGTTTAAAAATAGTTTCCAAGGAACACAGAAAGATGACAACAATTTTAGACAATCAGAGTGTTTCTAAAATTCATGCTCTCCCAAGTATTTGGAAGTCGCCCAAGTTTTTATATTTGCTTAATAATTGAAATATCGTTAACGTAGTTATTCAACCGGAACATTATATTTTAAAGGGACCGAACGAAAACACAAATATTTTGATAAAGCTGTATTGTGTTATTGAAAATAAAAACCAATTTTATAAAAATAATTCATCAGCTTTATCAATGGATGAAAGCTCAGAAGATAGTGTTCAATAAATAGTGGATTAAATAAATTAGAATAACGATATCAAATTCTAATAATTTACATTGATAATCATAAAAGTCCTAAAGAATCTATAAACAATATATTGATTATTGAATAGTACTATTCTTTTCTATTTTCGATTATTCATTTTTGTTAAAATTGACTTGTAGACTAACAAAAACTTTTCTATAGCAAATGCTATTTTATTTTATCATACCGATTTTCATAAATCTGTATAACATATATATATATATATATATATATATATATATATGCGTGTGTGTGTGTATAGGACCTGGTGGCTGAGTGATTAGCGCTCTGGCGCTCGATGCTATACGGTTCGAGTCCCAGCCGTGCTATGGATTATTGTCGTGGTTCGGAATCCACTTTAAATCGTATGCTCCAGTCTAATATGGTCGACCATCAACCTCAACCGAAGAGGCTCACGTCAAACAAAATTTAAATTTTACTCTTGCAAACCGTCAATTTACAATAAGAGACTTACTGAGGATGTTGGAATTTAAAAAGGATCGGTCAATTCCATTTTGGGCCTCAAAACTTCGATTGGTACCGAAAACACTACGCCAGCTCACGCTGCATTGTTTCTTCGCGACTTTTTCGCCAAAACTGAAACCCACATCGTTCCACAACCACCGTGGGACTTCAGGCTATTCCCTAAATTCAAAAGACCACTCCGGGGACACCGTTTCGAGTCGATTGAAAGATTCCACGTGAATCGGCGCGCTTTGAAGGGCATCCTTGCCGATGACTTTTTAGCCTGCATTGAGAATTGGAAAAAAAATTTGGCCTAAGTGCATTGTGTCCGGAGGGGCTTGCTTTGAAGGCGATGAAATAAATTTGGAAGAAAAATAAAGAGTTTCTGAAAAAAAATTGGTTTTACTTTTTCGGCACAGTAGTATATATACATACATTAAATTATGCTAAAGACGAATCTTTACCAGCCTGATTTGAGCTGCAATATAATTCAAAATGTGTCCATCAGCAACATATTGTCAAACAAAAGTCAAAGAAAATATATGCTAGCAATAAATAATGAACCTGCTATGGTTATTTTATCTTTCCTTAGTATGCACGACAGCTGGTGACAAATAGATAAGTCTATCTGCAAGTGCCAAAAAAGAAAAAAGCATCGCAAATCACTGCATCGCCAAGTCCATCATGATTGTTTCAATGTACTACTATATTCCATATCCATAATGCCGTCGAAAGAAGAGAAAAGAAACTCAAACGACATCTCACGAAGAATAAGACACAAGGAAGGAAGAGAAAAAAGAATTATATCCGGTATTCTGCAGCACGAAAGGGTCTCGCAAACCGATTTGCGACGCACCCTGAATATCATCCCGGGGGTCGGCCGTTGTCCAGGGGGCGGGCGAAAAGGAGGACAGGCCCGAATCGAATTCCCTTCTTAATCAGGAAGAGAGATCACGGAGGCTGCCGAGAAAAAAGATAGGGAAAAGAAAAGAAAGGGAAGAAGAAAAGAAAAAGAAAAGAAACGGATCCCGAAAGAGGGTCTAATCATTCTTCGAAAGAATGGTCATTCATTGCCCAACTTGGCCGAGGACATTGAGATGAAGGGTGTCCGGCCAATGAAAATGTCTTTACCGTGATTGAGTATTGACTGTCCGGCTACTGCAGGATCCGAATTAAAAATTTAATCCTTTTCTTTATCATACATTTATCATGGCTAGTTTAGTATAGAAAGTTTGTTAAGGATGAAGTCTTAAGTTTTCTGTAAAAATATTATCCCGATAAAAAAATAAACAGATTACATCAATAATCCCCCTAATAAAGAATTTTTTTCTATAATTAGATAGTTTGACTGAAAAGAAGTAAATTCAATAATAATAAAAACCTAAATTTTGTAGATCTTGAGAAATAAATAATTAGATGTGATTTTGGACCCTGATGACCAGTGACATGTTTTTAATGGTTTGTCTCGTTAAATGGACGTTTTAAAATCCACTTTTTAGGTCTCGGACTAATATGACCGTAGAGCATCATACGTAAGGCTGATAACTCCACCCCGTAAAAAAAACATCCAGTGTCTCGAAATCTGGCCTTGGCCCACCTTGGGGCTATTGTGCCATTGAAGGTGATATAGATATGCATAACGATAACGATATAGACAAATATATAAATATATATATAAAATGGTTTTCTCATGATAACGTTCTTCTTTGGCTTTTGTGTTTACGTTTTATCTTTTTATATATAGATTTATGCAAAGGGGATTAAGGGCGAATTTTTATATAAATTAATCTTTATCTGCCTGATTTGAGCTGTAATAGAATTCAAAATGTCTTCCATCAACATAGTGTCAAAGCCGAAATCAAAGAAAAAACATTGGTAGCAATAAATAATAAACCTATTATGGTTATTTTATCTTTTTTAGTATGCACAACAGCTAGTAACAAATAGATAAATCGACCTGCAAGTGCCAAAAAAAAGAAAAAAGTATCGCAATTACTGCATCGCCAAGTCCATCATGATTGTTTCAATGCACTGCTATATTCCACATCCATGGTGTCGTCGGATGAGAAAAAGAAACCCAAAAGACATCTCACGAAGAAGAAGACATAGGGAAGAAAGGAAAAAAAAAGAATTAGATCCCGTATTCTGCAGCACGAAGGGGTCTCGCAAACCGATCTGCTGGGAACCCTGAATATCATCCCTGAGGGTCCGGCCATTGTCCAGGGGCGGGCGAAAAGGAGGACAGGCCCAAATCGCATTAATCAGGAAGAGAGATCACGCAGGCTGTGAAGAAAAGAAAGAGAGAAGAAAGAGAAAAAGAAAAGAAAAAGAAACGGAGCCGAAAGAGGGTCTAATCATTCTCCCGAAAGAATGGTTGTTCTTGTCCAACTTGGCCGAGGACATTGAAATAAATGGTGTCCGGCCAGTGAAAGAGGGGGAAAAATGTACGTCGGTCTTTAGTGTGATTAAGTAATGACCGTCCGGCTACTGCAGGATCGGAATTAAAAATTTAATCCTTTTCTTTACCATGCATTTATGATGGCTAGTTTAGTATAGAAAGTTTATTAAGTCTTTGGTTTTGTGTGTAAAAATGTTATTCCAGATAAAAAAAATAAAAATCATATAATCCCCCTTACAAAAGAATTTTTTCATTTAGATAGTTTGACTGAAAAGAAGTAAACTCAATAATAATAAAAATTCCAAATTTTGTAGATCTTAAGAAATAAATAATTGTAGTGTGATTTTCGGAGCCGATGACCGAGTGACTAGCGCTGTGGCTCTCGGTGTCACATGGTTCGTGTCCATGGATCTTTATAATGGTTCGGAAACCACTTTAAACCGTAGGTCTCGGACTAATATGACCGTAGAGCATCGTACGTAAGGCTGATAACCTTATTACGTAAAAACAAACATCTCCTGTCTCGAAATCTGGCAATAAGTGGACGGCCTTGGGGCTATTGTGCCATTTAAGGCGATATTTGTATATATATATAAGATGGTTGGCGATATGTTCTTGTTGTTTTTTTTTTGTGTTTACGTTTTATCTTTTATATATAGATTCATGCAAATTGTGATTAAGGGCGAATTTTTTACATAAATCAATCTTTACCTGCCTGATTTGAGCTGTAATAGAATTAAAATATCTTCCATCAACATAGTGTCAAGCCAAAACAGAGAAAAACATTGGTAGCAATAAATAATAAACCTATTATGGTTATTTTATCTTTTCTTAGTATGCACAACATCTAGTGAGAAATAGATAAATCGACCTGCAAGTGCCAAAAAAAGAAAAAAGCATCGCATTCTCTGCATCGCCAAGTCCATCATGATTGTTTCAATGTACTGCTATATTCCATATCCATGGTGTCGTCGGACGAGAAAAGAAATCCAAAAAGATATCTCATAAAGAAGAAGACACACGGAAGGAAGAGAAAAAGAAGAATTAGATCCCGTATTCTGCAACACGAAGGGGTCTCGCAACCCTATCTGCTACGAACCCTGAGTATCATTCCTAGGGTCCGGCCATTGTCCAGGGGGCGGGCGAAAAGGAGGACAGGCCCAAATCGAATTAATCAGGAAGAGAGATCACGGAGGCTGTGAAGAAAAGTAAGAGAGGGAAGAGAAGAAGAAAAGAGAAGAAACGGAGCCCGAAAGAGGGTCTAATCATTCTCCCAAAGAACGGTCGTTCATTGTCCAACTTGCCCGAGGACATTGAGATAAATGGTGTCCGACCAATGAAAGGGGGAAAAATGTACGCCGGTCTTTACTGTGATTAAGTATTGACCGTTCGGCTACTGCAGGATCGGAATTAAAAATTTAATCCTGTTTCTTTACCATGCATTTATGATGGCTAGTTTAGTATAGAAAGTTTATTAAGTCTTTGGTTTGTCTGTAAAAATTTTATTCCAGATAAAAACAATAAAAATCATATAACTTACAAAAGGAATTTTTCATTTAGATAGTTTGACTGAAAAGAAATACTAAACTCAATAATAATAAAAATTCCAAATTTTGTAGATTTTAAGAAATAATTAAGTGTGATTTTCGGGGTCCGATGGCCGAGTGACTAGCGCTGTGGCGCTCGGTGTCACAGGGTCCGAGTCCTAGCGGTGCCACGGAATTTTTGTAGTTGTTCGGAATCCACTTTAAACTGTAGGTCCCGGTCCAATATGGCTGTAGAGCGTTGGACGTAAGACTGACAAACCTATTCGTAAAAACAAATGATCTCCTGTCTCGAAATATGCCAATAAGTAAACGGCCTTGACTCACCATGATCTGTTGCTCCAATGATGATCATGGTGAGTTTGATTTTCATTGCTAGATAACGTGTAATATGTAAAACTTTTTTAAATCAATGAAAATGTTTTATCAAACAGAAAAATTTGAAATATACTATTGTATTTGCAAATAAATAAAATATACATATATTCGGAAAAAATAAACATTTTTCTCACAGTTCATTAATTAAAAAAATTAAAATAAAACCCACTATGAAGAGAACACAAGATATTATGTACAAAATAACTTTTAAAATATTAAAGATCGATATTCATTTAAAAACGCATTAAGAGGCTTACATAATTAAAGATGCTATCAACTTGTAAATGGGCCTGATGGTGGAGTGACTAGCGCTCTGATGCTCGGAGCTACAAGTTGCGGACTCGAGTCCAGGCGGTGCCATGGGCGCTTGTAGTGGTTTAGTATCCACTTTAAACAGTAGCTCCTAGTCTATTATGACTGTCGAGCGTTAAGATGATAACCCTATCCAGTAAAAAGAAAATATCTCCTATCTTGAAATCTGCAAGTAAGCAAACGGCCTTGGCCCATCATGAGGTTATTGAGCCACTGAAATGCTATATATATATATATATTAGAAGGTCGGCGATATGTTCTTCTTTGGTTTTTGCGTTCACGTTTCATCTTTTTATATATAGATTCATGCAAATTTTGCTTTAGGGGGAATTTTTATAACAACTTTATAAACCTGATTTGAGCTGTAATAGAAATCAAAATGTGTCCACCCCTATATATTGTCAAACAAAAATCAAAAGAAAAAATTTGCAGCAATAAATAATAAACCTACTATTGTTATTCTATCTTTTCTTAGTATGCACGACAGCTAGTGACGATTAGATAAATCGACCTGCAAGTGCGAAAAAAGGAAAAGCATCGCAATCAGTGCATCGCTAAATCCATCACGATTGTTTCAATGTACTATTATATTCCATATCCATGGTGTCGTCGGACGAGAAGAGAAATCCAAAACGACATCTCACGAAGAAGAAGACACATGGAAGGAACAGAAAGAAAAATGAATTAGATCCCGTATTCTGCGGCACGAAGGGGTCTCGCAAACCGATTTGCTGCGAACCCTGAATACCATCCCGAGGGGTTGGCCGTCGTCCATGGGGCAGGCGAAAGGAGGACAGGCCCAAATAGAATTTTCTTTCTAATCAGGAAGAGAGATCGCGGAGGCCGCGAAGGAAAGAAAGAAAGAAAGAAGAAGAAAAAAAGAAAAGAAACGGATCCTGAAAGAGGGTCTAATCATTCTCCCAAAGAATGGTCGTTCATTGTCCAACTTGGCCGAGGACATTGAGATGAATGGTGTCCGGCGAGTGAGAGAGGGGAAAAAATGTCTTTACTGTGATTAAGTATTGACCGTCCGGCTACTGCAGGATCGGAATTAAAAATTTAATGCTTTTTCTTTCCCTTAGATTTAGTATGGCTAGTTGAGTATTGAAAGTTTGTGCAGTCTGAAATCTTAAGTTGGTCTGTAAAAATTTTATTCTAGATAAAAACCAATAAAATACATTTAAAAATCGTATAAATTAAAAAAGGCTTTTTTCATTAATTAGATATTTTGACTAGAAAGAAGTCAACTCAATAATTATGAAATTCCAAATTTTGAAGAATTTTATGAAATAAATAACGGTATTGTGATTTTGGGGCCCAATGGACGAGTGAATAGCGCTGCGGCGCTCGGTGTCACAAGGTACTACTCCCGGGGGTGTAATGAATGTTTGTAGTGGTTTAGGATTCACTTAAAACAGTAGGTCCCGTTCTAATAGGAGCGGTCTGGCCCGGTTTATAGAGCGTTGCGAGGGTAGTGTGACTCGCGTCCACAAGCTACACGTAAACCTGGTTAGTGCTAAATGAGTAACAATGGTTTAGCCCTTACTTATGGCATAATGATTAACTGTTTCTGTATTGCCAGCTGCATTAGAACAACAATAATATATATACATAGAAAAAAAAAAAATATAATATATATATATAAAATTTGGATTTACAGGCGAAATTTTATATCAATTAATCTTTACCATCTTGATTTGAGCTGCAATAGAATTCAACATGTGTCCACCTGCAACATATTGCCAAACCATAATCCATCAATAAAGATTGGTAGCAATAAATAATAAACCTACTATGGCTATTCTATCTTTTCTTAGTATGCACAGCAGCTAGTAACAAATAGATAATCGGCCCGCATGCGCTAAAAAAGAAAAAACGCATCGCAATCACTGCATCTCCAAGTCCATCATGGATTGTTTCCAATGCAGCCTATTCCATATCCATAGTGTCGTCGAAAGAAGAAAAAAAATCCAAACGATATGTCACGAAAGAGAAGACGCATGGAAGGCAGAAAAAGAAAATAATTAGATCCCGCATTCTGCAGCACGAAGGGGTCTCGCAAACCGATTTGCGCGAACCCTGAATGTCATCCGAGGGGTCGGCCGTTGTCCGGCGGCAGGCGAAAAGGAAGACAGGCCCGAATCAAATTCGCCTTCCTAATCAGGAAGAGAGATCACGGAGGCCGTGAAGAAAAGAAAGAAAGAAAGGGGAAGAAGAAGCAAAGAAAGAAAAGAGAAAAGAAATGGAGCCCGAAAAAGAGGGTCTAATCATTCTCCCAAAGAATGGTCGTTCATTGTCCAACTTCGGCCGAGGACATTGAGATGAATGGCGTCCGGCAAGTGAAAGAGAGGAAAAAATGTTTTGACTGTGATTAAGTATTGACCGTCCGGCTACTGCTGGATCGAAATTAAATATTTAATCCTTTTCTTTACCATACTTAGATTTATTATGGCTAGTTGTGTATTGAAAGTTTCTTAAGTCTGAAGTCCTTAGTTAGTCTGTAAAAGTTTTATTTCAGATAAAAACCAATAAATTACAATTAAAATAATCTAATTTAAAAAAGGATTTTTTTTTTTCCATTTAGATAGTTGATTGAAAGAAGTAACCTAAATAATCATAAAAATTCCAAATTTTGAAGATTTTAAGAAATAAATAACTCTAGTGTGAATTTCTGGGCACGATGGCCGGGAGACTAGTGCTGTGGCGCTCGGTGTCACAGGGTTCGAGTCCCGGCGGTACCATGAATGTTTGTAGTGGTTCGTAATTCACTTTAAACAGGAGGGCCCGGTTCAATATGACCGTAGAGCGTTGAACATAAGTGGACAGCACTAGTCCGTTAAAACAAAACATCTCCTGTCTCGAAATCTGCCAATAGGTAGACGGCGTTGACACACCATGAGGCAGTTGCATCAATGACGATGATAATAAGTTTGATTTTCATTGACAGATAACGTGTAATACGTATAACTTTTTAAATTATAGAATATGTTTTATAAAACAGAAAACTTGAAATATACTAGTATATTTGAGAATAAATAAAATACACAAATATTTTAAACATTTTTCTCACATTACATTATTAAAAAAAAAAAAAACTTAAAATAAAACTCTCTGTGGAACGCACTTATATCAATTCATTTTTACCAGCTTGATTTCAGTGGTAATAAAATTCAAAAGGCCCACCATCACCATATTGTCGATCCAAATCAAAAGAAGAAAATTGGTATCAATAAATAATAAACCTAAGAAAACTAAGAAAATGAGAATATAACTTATGGTTTTTTCTTTTCTTAGTATGCCCAACAGCTAGTGACAAATAGATAAATCGACCTGCAAGTGCTAGAAAAAAAAAGCATCGCAATCACTGCATCGCCAAGTCCATCATGGTTGTTCCAATGAACCACATTCCATATCCTTGGTGTGTCGTCGGACGAGGAAAGAAATCCAAAACGACATCTCACGAAGAAGAAGACATCTGGAAGGAAAGAAGAATTAGATCCCGTATTCTGCAGCACGAAGGGTCTCGCAAACCGATTTGCTGCGAACCCTGATTATCATCCCGAGGGTGAGGCCGTTATCCAGGGGGCAGGCGAAAAGGAGGGACAGGCCGAATCGAATTCCCCTTCCTAATCAAGAAGAGGGATCACCGAGGATGCGAAGAAAAGAAAGAAAGGGAAGAAAAGAAAAGAGAAGAAAGAAGAAGAAGAAAAAGAAAAGAAAAAGAAACGGAGCCCGAAAGAGGGTCTAACTCATTCTCCGAAAGAATGGTCGTCCATTGTCCAACTCGGCCGGGGACATTGAGATGAAGGGTGTCCGGCGAGTGAAAGAGGGGAAAAAATGTCTTTACTGTGATTAAGTATTGACCGTCCGGCTATGCAGGATCCGAATTAAAAATTTAACCCGTTTCTTTACCTTAGATTTATATGGCTAGTTCAGTATGAATGTTTGTTAAGCCTGAAGTCTTTAGTTTGTCTGTGAAAATCGTATTCCAGATAAAAACAATATAATATACCTAAAAACCATCTAGCTTAAAGAGGATTTTTTTAATTAGATATTTTAAATTAATAATAAATAAATAAATAAATAAAGTATGTTTATATATATATAAATATATATAAAAATACATAAATATTCTTTACATACAAGGACCTGATGTCCGAGTGACTAGCGTTCTGGAGCTTGGTGGCATGAATGTTTATAGTGGTTCGGAATCCACTTTAAATCGTAGGTCCCGTTCTAATATGACTTGTGCGTAGGGCTGACAACACTTCCCCTAAAAAAAAATCTGCCAGGAGGCAGATGGCCTTGGACCATGTTGGGACTATTAAGCCATTGAAATGTTATATATATATGTAAGAAAGTCGGCGATATGTTCTTTGGTTTTGTGTTCAAGTTTTATCTCTTTATACAAAGATTCATGCAAATTTTGCTTGAGGGCGAATTTTTATATCAATTCATTTTTACCAGCCTGCTTTGAGCTGTAATAGAATTAAAAAAGTATTCACCCGTAGCATATTGTCAAAAAAAATAATCAAAGAAAAAAATAGATATTAATAAATAATATACCTACTATGGTTATTCTATCTTTCTTAGCATGCACAACAGCTAGTGACAAGTAGATAAATCGACCTGCAAGTGCCAAAAAAAAAAAAAAAAAAAAAAAGGCATCGCAATCACTGCATCGCCAAGGCCATCGCGATTGTTTCAATGCAGTACCATATTCCATATCCATGGTGTCGTCGGACGAAACGATGCAAACGACATCTCACGAAGAAGAAGCACACATGGAATTAAAAGAAGAAAAGAATTAGATCCGTATTCAGCAGCACGAAGGGTCTCGCAAAACCGATTTGCTGCGAACCCTGAATACCATCCCGAGGGTTCGGCCGTTGTCCGAGGGGCAGGTGAAAAGGAGGATAGGCCCGAATCGAATTCCCCTTCCTTTTCAGGAAGAGAGATCACGGAGGCCGTGAAGAAAAGAAAGAAAGGGAAGAAGAAGCAAGGAAAGAAAAGAGAAAAGAAAGGGAACCCGAAAGGGGGTCTAATCATTCTCCGAAAGAAGGGTCGTCCATTGTCCAACTTGGACGAGGACATTGAGATGAAGGGTGTCCGGCGAGTGAAAGAGGGGGAAAAAATGTCTTTTCTGTGATTTAGTATTGACCGTCCGGCTACTGCAGGATCGGAATTAAAAAATTGAATCCTTTTCTTTACCCTTAGATTTATTATGGCTAGTTAAGTATTAAAAGTTTGTTAAGTCTTTAGTTCAGTCTGTGAAAATCTTATTCCAGATAAAAACAATAAAATACACCTAAAAATCATCTAACGTAAAGGATTTTTTTTTATTTGTTAGATATTTTGACAGAAAAATAAATAAATTTAATAACAGTAAAATTTTTAAATATGGAAGATTAAAAAAAATAAATAACTGTATTTTGATTTTGTCAGATAACATGTAATACATAAAACTTTTTAGATCTTTGAAAATGTTTATGAAACAGAAAATTTGAAATATACTAGTGTATTTTTAAATAAATAAAATACACATATCATCAGAAAAAAAAAAAACTCTCACATTACATCAATTAAAAAATTTAAAATAAAACCCACTATGGTGAGAACACAAGATATTACGAACAAAATAACTTTTAAAATATTAAAGATCAATATTCATTTAAAAACGCATTAAAAGGCTTACAGAATTAAAGATGCTATCAACTAATAAAGGGGCTTGATGGTGGTGTGACTAGCTCTCTGGTACTTTTAGACATAGGTTTCAGACTCGGGTCCAGGCGGTGCCATGGACGTTTGTAGTGCTTCAGAATCCACTTTAAACAGTAGCTCCCAGTCTATTATGACTGTAGAGCTTGAGCTGATAACCCTATCTTATAAGAAGAAAACATCTCCTGTCTTGAAATCTGCTAGTAAGCAGACGACCTTGGCCCACCATGGGGTTATTGCTATGGTTATATATGTGTACATGGGGTTATATATATATATATATATATAACAAGGTCGGCGATTTGTTCTTCTTTGGATTAAGATGTTCTATATAAATTCTTGCAAATTTTGCTTAAAGGCGAATTTTTTATATCAATTCATCTTTAGCAGCCTGATTTCAGTTGACATAGTATTCAAAATGTATCCACTAACAACGTATTGCCAAAGCCAAGATCAAAGAAAAAATTGGTAAGCAATAAATAATAAACCTGCTATGGTTATTCTATCTTTTCTTAGTATGCACAACTGCTAGTGACAAATAGATAAATCGACCTGCAAGTGCAAAAAAAAAAAAAAAAAAGCATCGCAATCACTGCCTCGTCACGTCCATCCTGATTGTTTCAATGTACTACTATATTCCATATCCATAGTGTCTTCGAAAGAAGAGAAAGAAATCCAAACGACATCTCACGAAGAAGAAGACATACGGAAGGAAGGAAAGAAAAGAATTGGTTCCCGTATTCTGCAGCACGAAGGGGTCTCGCAGACCGATCTGCTGCGAACCCTGAATATCAGCCCGAGGGTCCGGCCGTTGTCCAGGGGGCAGGCGAAAAGGAGGACAGGCCCGAATGAATTCCCCTTCCTTATCAGGAAGAGATCACGGAGGCCGTGAAGAAAAAAGAAAGAAAGGGAAGAAGAAGCAAAGAAAGAAAAGAGAAAAGAAAGGGAGCCCGAAAGAGTATCTAATCATTCTCGAAAAAGAATGGTTGTCCATTGTCCAACTTGGACGAGGACTTTGAGATGAATGGTGTCCGGCGAGTGAAAAGGGGGAATAAATGTCTTTACTGTGATTAAGTATTGACCGTCCGGCTATTGCAGGATCCGAATTAAAAATTAAATTCTTTTTCTTTACCGTAGATTTATTATGGCTAGTTGAGTATTGGAAGTGTGCTAAGTTTGAAGTCCTTAGTTAGTCTGTAAAACTTTTATTCTAGATAAAAAATAATAAATTATTTAAAAAAAAGGATTTTTCATTTATTAGATATTTTGACTGAAAAGAAATGAACTCAATAATAGTAAAAAATTATAAATTCGGAAGATTTAAAAAATTATATCCCACTTTCCCTGTGTCCAAGCCAAAAATAAGATTCAATGTTGAAGATAATACTTTTCTATTCTGAACTCTATTGCCGATACTCTGCATCATACTAGTGTGGTGTCGAGTCAATAGAACACCCGTAGATAGACATCTAGTTCTTTATCTAGTGTCTTGCATACACCTTCGTTTAATTATTCATACATAGTTGGACGTCCTAGACTTGGAATGACTCTTTTAATCAACTATACAAGTTAGCTTTTGATCTGTTATAAGGATAGCTTTTATACCACTGAAGCCCCTCAAACTTCTACAAGTAAAAGAAAAGAGCTTGAAACCTCGATCATTTGCATATCTTGTGTATCAACCGAGTATTTGATTTGGATAACTTTATCACTTTACTTTTTTGGAATTGCAGTTTCAATGCTGTGGAATAAATCATATAATATATATATATATACATTTCTATTTATGCCTATGCTAAATATAAATTTTAAAACAATAATTGTTTAAAAATATTATATTTCAATGACCATAATGCTACGTGATTTATGTTATCAACATAATTAATATTTTTAAAATAACAATTAATAATATTAATAACATTTTTATTAAATATTTTAGAGTTGATCCATATTCTGTGTTTTTAAATCAAACAAAATCGAATACTTCTTTAAAATTATTTAATTATATAGATAAATGATATTCAGAATAAATTTTTTTAATTCACAAAAAAGAAAGTGAAAAGATATGGAACATAACTTAAAAAAATTAAATAAAATAAAATTTTATACTGATGCCTACATTTCTGAAAATTATAGTCTTAGAAAGTACACAGAAAAAAATAAATCTGTGGAAGTGTCAATATAATTAATATCAGCAAATAGAATAAATTTAAAATTCTAATAAATTCTGTAACTCTATAGGCTTTATTTTCAATGTGAAACACACCACCGTTGCCACACCAATAACGAATTCATCTCAGTGTGCTCATCCAACTTTCAACCTCCGTAGCTCATTTCACTGACCTATTTCGCGGGATCAAAAAGGACAGCACAGGCTTTGATTTTAAAACTTTTCTCCAGCAAACGGGCTTCAGGTTCGAATCATGCGGTGGCATGGATGTTCGTTAGTGGTTCGGAATCCACGTTAAACTGCAGGTCCGGTCTGTTTAGCCCAAAGTGTGCTTTAAGATGATTTTAAAACTTTTTCCAAACCTGCGCAAACAAGTTCGTTCACGTCGTAAACTTATTGTTTGAATAGAAGGTAATGAAACAAGCTTGTGTGTTATGCGCTTAAAATATTTCTAAGTAGAAATAACACGACATACACGCCGAAATTAAAAATATTGAATAAGATTGAACTTGCTTTTTAAACAATATCTTTATATTCCTTGTTGCCCGACTCGTGACTCAATGGCAACGTGAGCCTCTGGTGATTATTAGGCGGAGGTTCACTACGCTGAGGACATTGCTGTAGACACTGTTTCAGATAATGAGGAGCCTCGATGGCGTTTGTGATCATCTTGTCTCGTTAGTTGGACTACTTGGTGGCAGTTTTCCGTGTTTCCTCTCATACAGCATGCAAATGCGGGGTTATTGTCCCCTAAAAGTCTTCCCGGAAGACACTGCCGTCCTTCTTCAGCGACACGGAGCCAAGTCAGACTTCTACCCATGGGTGCTCTATCACAACAGAAGCTGTCCCCTTTTCCCTCCTTCCATGACAACAACAACAACATATTCTTTGTTATACAAACATTTCTCTAAGGAGAATTTGTAGGGAGAATTCTCTAGTATAGTTAGATTTTCTCCAATAGTATTGCATTTTTTTTTTTTCCCCAATAGTACTATTAATTATATGGTATTGATTATTACTGTTTATTTTACGTTGGGCTATTTTATGTTAACCAATTGTAGTGCACCGGGCTGACATGGAAGTAGACAAGTGTTCGATTCCCACTAATAGCATGCATAGAACAAATGACTGCACTAGGTAGCTAGCGATTATGATGGTATATCTTATCTAAAAAGTCTAATAAAACAAAAATATTTTCTCATACGATACACAAATGATGAGCAGTTATACCTCAAGTTCTTCCAAAAGTTTGCTCCTTCTCTCTCCCACCCTTATACGTATACATTGATAAGCCATAGTTATATGCTGTTGTTGTTGTTGTCATACCCTCTCAGAAGGAGGAGGAAAGACGGGGGCAGCTTCTGTTGTGATGGAGCACTCGTAGGTAGAAGTCTGACTTCTGCTCTTTGTCACTGAAGAAGAGGACAATGTCTTCCGAGAGGACTTTTGAAGTAACTATCCTGCATTTGCATGACGTATTGGAGAAAACTCCCACCAGGTCGCTCGACTTACGAGGCAAGATGCTAAACATCCCAAACGCCATCGACTTTCCTCGTTTCTTGAAGCAGTGTCTACAACAAAGCCGCCAGCGGATTGAATCTCCAAGCTAATGCTCCCCAGCGGCATATGTTGCCACTGAGCCACGAATCGGGCAACAAGGAATTTAATATTATTATTTAAAAACAAGTTCAATAATCCTTAAATAATCTACTTATGGATGCGGGGAAAGAGAGCAGCTTCTCTGTTATAATGGAGCACCCTGTAGGTAGAAGTCTCCATGTCGCTGAAGAATTAGGGTAGTCCTTCTGGGAGAACTTTTAGGGGGAACTTCCTTGCATTTGCGTATCGTATAGGAGAAACTCGGAAAAAATCCCCCAGGTAGTCCGACTCACGAGACAAGAAGCTGAACATCTCAAACGCCACCGAGTCTCCTCGTTTTCTGAAACAGTGTTTACAACAAAGCCTCCAATGGATTGAATCTCCACCCTAATGCTCACCAGCGTCGCACGTTGAACCACGAGTCGGGCGACTACTTGTACTTTCAGTGGATTTGTTAGTTCAAGGGTTGAATTTTGTACCTCCGTATCATAAATATCTTTTTAGTACAAACCATAATAAAACTAATCTATTTTATTATCATTTATACTAAAAAGACTTTTACTAAAATATTTAATTTCTTTTTAATATTAATAAATTAGAACTAATTAATATTAAAAAGAAATTCTGATGTGAAATTTAAAAATATTGACTTATAGAAACAATGCTAATTACAAATAATTTGTAAACTTTTAGTTAATAATGTACAATAAAATAATTAAATTGCCAGTTAGTCTACCGAATATTTTACAAATAATTGTTAATTAATACATTATTTGAAAATTAATACATTATTTAAATACATTATTTAAATTTGAAATTGAATACCTTCAATATAAAAATTTTCCTCTTTGCATTAAAATTAATTTTTATTATTGCTTTTGCAACCAATTATACCGAAAGTAAATGAACGAATTTTATTGAAACATTTCTAACATTGTAGCAAAAAAATTATCAAATAATAGATAGATAATAACTTTCAGTATCTTTTAAAAGTGAAATCTGGCAATGGAAGGAATTTCTGTTTATTTTTGAAGCACAGTTAACAAGATGCTTGAAATAAATGAATAGAAAGAAAAAAATAAATGAATAAATAAATGAATACTTGAAACGAAAAAATAAAAAATAATGGTTACAATTTTGAAAACTATTTTAATTACGTATTTTCTAAAATTGAAATCAAAACTGAATATAAAAGATGACGATTTTTAAAGCGAATAAAATGATTTATTTACGTGAATTTAATTTATAGCAAATATTCCCCCGTTTAATTTTTATTTAAAACATAAAGGATATTATAGCATTTTTTTTTCTCACGAGAGAAGTTTTGGCATTTCATTCCCAGGAGAGAGGACTGTATGTTATTTTAACAACCCATTTCTCAAATCTGACAGCAGACAAGCAGTATTATGGGTAGTTATATTACATGCAATTAGAGTTTTCTAGCAATGAGAACAAACCTGTCACCCAAATCTGAAGTTTGGTTTTGTCGCTCTACGGTCATCTTGTGCACACGAGGGCTAAACAGATCGCTACCTACAGTTTAAAAGTGGATTCCAGACCACTAACAAACATCCATGCCACTGCTTGGAGGCTATGGTACCAAAGCACTCAAATCTGATAGCAGATATTCGGTGTCATATATAATGGGACTCATAAAATAAAGGAATGGCTAATGCAACCTTCACAGGACGAAACAATCACAGATTAAATATGAACTATACTATGAGTTGTTGTGCCATACATCTACCATTGAACTATACCATAGACCACGAGATGAGAAATGTCTACTCAATGAAAAGTGAGGGAAGCTGATCCCCCTCATGACGGATTTGTCTTCAAAAGTGTTTTTTGGTGAAGAAGAGAGAGAGTTCTGCGACGAGTCGACCAAAAGTGTTGTTTTTCTTTTTTTTTCTAAAGTGATTGAATAGACTGGAGTTCCCACCTGTTTTTTAAAGTGAACCTCTTGTGGTTTCGTGTATCACGCCGTGTGATAATTAAGATCTGCCGCTGACCAGGTGCATTAGATTCGACGTAGACTCGAGAACTCTGAAAATCACCGACATTGGAGTGAATGGTACTTGTGATTTAATCATGCACTTGTGATCGAGTTTTATTTTAATATTTAATTTCTTTTTGTATAGTAACCCAGAAGACATTATATATATATATATATATATCAGTGGCGCAACAACCCCATGGAAGGGGGAGGCAAGGCCGTCTGCCTTTTTGCAGATTTCGAGACAGGAGATGTTTTCTTTTTTACGGGGGTAAGGTTGTCAATCCTGCGCACAACTCTCTACCTGATTATATTATTAAGACCGGGACCTATGATTTAAAGTGAATTCGAATCACTACAAACTTCCATGGCACCGCTGGGACTCGAACCCGAAATCTGTGTCACTGAGCGCCACACCGAGCGACTCACTCGGCCTTCAGGCCCATATATATATAATGTTCGACAATGACCACACAGTTTCTGGACTTAGCCAGATGTTGCTGTCGCCGGTGGGAAAAGAAGTGACAACATAATTAACCATTAATGTCATTAAGTTATCTGTCATTATAACTTTATTGATAATTATGACTTCGTTCAATAGATATGATTTGAAATTAATTATAACTTTGTATAAAAATCCTTTTTCACGGTTTCTATGCATTAGAAAGTTACATTACAATTTTTATAATTAAAAATTTGATCACTTATATGGTCTTTGGTTTAAAAAGTTGCCGTCAATAACAATTTAAAAACGAGTTTAGAAATCAATTTTTTTTTAATTTAGAAAACAATTTAAATTAGAAATCCAATTTTTTTTAATTTAGAAAACAATATAAAAAGCGAAATAATTTCTAAATTATTCTTTCCACACTCACCAAATATAAAATAATATGTAGATATTACTGTTACAATAGTGTTGCTGTTACAGTACTAATCCTACAGCAAATAAGAAGCATTATTATTTGTATATTAGAGTTACACATTTATTTTTGTGATAAAAAAGCCTTCAGTTTTCGTTGTGAGGTCATATAAGAAGAGAAAAGTTTTATGTCTTTTTTCTTAGCTAGACTGAAATCTAAAAGACTTTCCGCCTTTGTGTAAAAATAACTTCCTTTTTTTTTTTTACAGAGAGTTAGATAAATTTCTTAGGGCACACTTTGAAGGAAAGAATTGTAAATAATTTATGGCTTTTCTTTTTGTGTTTGTTTTCTCCGAATTATTCATCAAGGTTGTAAAAACGTTATTTCCAAACGTTAGCTATAAAAGTAAAAAAAAAAAAAGCAACAATTAAATGTTATTTTCTTTCTGTAAATTTAGTAGCACTTATGTTAACATTAAATTTTTTTATATTTGAACTGTAAAAAAATATGTTTAAGATATTAATCTAAATTTACATTTTAGTTTTCTATGGAGGTTGTTTTTCGTCTGCGCAGATGAATCAAAATTATCTGAATTATGAATTTGAATTAAAATTGAGCATTGCCGTAATATATTGATATAACTTGTAAAATGAATTGTGTTTTTATTTATACTGGTTATGTTGATATACTGAGGCAAAAAAAGATAACTAGAGTTTTGTAGTTGAACTCCGCTATTCAGCAGGAGCGCAGAGTTGCGCAAAATATACGATCTCTCGGAAGAGTCTGTGGGCCAACTAAATGTTTTCTAATGAACATTACAAAGGACGCTCTTGTTTAATACGGGTTATTAAAAATTTTTAATAAATAAAAACAAGAACGTCCTCTGTAATACGTCCACGTTAAATTTAGAAACACTTATATTACATTAATTTATTTTTAGATTTGAATTGTAAAAAAAAAAAAAAAAAGGTTTAAGATATTAACCTTAATTTACATTTAGTTTCCATGGATGTTGTTTTACATCAGCGCAGATGAATCAAAATTGGCTGAATCATAAATTTGAATTAACATTGAGCATTGTTTAATATATTGATATAACTTGTAAAATAAATTGTGTTTTTATTTATACGGGTTGAGTTAAGATACTGAAGTTTTGGTTCTTAGAAATAACTAATATTTATAGACACACAATCATATAAAATTAGTTAATAAACACACATTTTAAAGACAAAAATATAATTAGAACTTTGTGGATGGACTCCCACTATTCAGCAAGAGCTCTAAATGGGCGATCTCTTTGATAAGAGTCTGTGGGCCAACTAAAGTTTTCACCTGAACATGACAGAGGACGCGATTGTTTATTTATTAAAATTTTATAAAATAAACAAGACATTATTATTAGACATTACAAACATTACTTTAATAAATAAACAAGATCATCTTAATAAACAAGATTGGTAAATTTAGTAGCACTTATGTTATATTAAAATTTATATTTGAACTGTAAAAAATATGTTTAAGATATTAATCTAAATTTACATTTTTAGTTTTAATGGATGTTGTTATACGTCTGCGTAGAGGAATCAAAATTAACTAAATTATAGATTTGAATTAAACTTGAACATTGTCTTAATATAGTGATATAACTTGTAAAATAAATTTTGTTTTATTTATATGGATTGGGTTGAGATTTCGGAGGCACGGTTCTTAGGAATAACATTTAATATTTACACACACAAAAACCATATAAAATTAGTTAATAACACACATTTAAAGTAAAAAATAATTAGAGCTTTGTAGAAGGACTCCACTATTCAGCAGGAGCGCAGAGTTGAGCAAAATATACGATCTGCCGGATACAAGAGTCTGTGGGCCAACTAAATGTTTCTCCTGAACATTACAGAGGACGCTACTGTTTATTTATTAAAAATTTTTAATAACGTCCTCTGTAATACGTTCTTGGTAAATTTAGTAGTACTTAAGTTACATAAATTTTTTTTTTAGATTTGTATTATAAAAAAATAGCTTTAAAATATTGATTTAAATTTACATTTTAGTTTTCGTGGATGTTTGCTTTTCGTCTGCGCAGATTAATCAAAATGACCTAAATTATAAATATGAATTAAAATTGAGCATTGCCTTTATATATTTATATAACTTGTAAAATAAATTGTGTTTTATTTATACGGGTAGGGCTCAGATATTTGAAGGCACTGGTTTTACAACTAATACTTATATTTGCACACAAACATACAATTAATTGATATTTAACACGTATTTAAAGTAAAAACAGTCAATTAGAGTTTTGTGGAAGAACTCCACTGTTCAACAAGAGCGCAGGTTTGCGCACAATATATGATCTTTCGTATAAGAGTCTGTAGGCCAACTAAATGTTTCTCCTGAGCATTACAAGGGGCTCTCTTCTCAACGTGTCAGAGAAAGAGATGGTTACATAGGTTTAATTCACATTGTATGAAAAAAGACAATACATAAATTAATTTAAAGAACCTATCATTTGAATATAAGTAGTTTTTGTTTTTATCCGATTTACTGTAACTTTTGATTTTCTGTTTTGTTTTCTATCTATTGATTCTGAAATATTTTTATTTTTAAAATAAACAATGCATTTTTCTAATTTGTTCCATCATTTACATTTTTTTAAATGTTCTCGCATAAAAGCTATATATCTGTAATAACCAATAATTTGTTGAATATTTTTCCTTAATTTTTTTAATGAAAATGAAATCGTTTTAATTGAAAATACCGACTAAATATTCACTTATTGTTGACAAATAATAAAAAGAGATTTGATAATTATCTCTGTAAAAACCTCTTTATGTATCTCAATTTCGTTAGGCATACCAAAATTAACCATTATTTAAACTTTTTAAATTTAATTTAATATTTAACACTTGTAGCCATTTAAATTAAAAACAACTAAAGACTTATAAAGAAGATAGAAAGAATATTAAGTATAATAAATATATAAATACTTATAAAGAATACTAAATTTAATATAATAAATATAAAATATGAATTAATTTGTCTATTATATTTCAAAATTTTATTTCTTTTTATTCAATAATGTACTTTTATTGGTATTTTTATACAATATTAGTTGAAGATAATATTTTTATTATTGTGCATTTTCATTTATTTAAAATAGATATTTTAATCAAATACTTTATAAATATTTCAGAAATTCTTTAGTTTGTCCAAAAGATTATACAGCACAACATTATTTAAATTCATTGATATTTTTAATATATAAAATGAATTTCAATACGATTCCATTTTTCTGATTACTTTACGAATTAAATAAAAATATTTATATTTAAGCAGAATATTTACTTCAAAGAATTCAATTATATTCAAAAAAATAATAATAAAAATAAAATTATTTAAGATAAGAAAAATAAAAGCAAAACGATTTTTGTAATAAGTGTAATATTATATCTGGCAATGATTCAAAATATTCCATTTTTAAATACATGTTTTTTAAAAGCTTTTTTTTTCTCGTTAAAATACTTACAAAGGTAGGGGTTTTTCAAATAAAGAATCAACATGTTTTAAAATTAGATACATTTCCTTAGAATGTTTCTTTTACTTATAAAAATAACTTTTATTGGTTTCAAAAAATATTTTTACTAGTAATTTCTTAGTAAAGGATTCATACAAAAGTTAAATATAGTATTTTCCATTTAACTTAAATCTTTATAAAACGATCTAAACATCATTTAAAATACTTTAAATTATTCAACTGTAACATTTTTAAAATTATTTTTTAAAAGAAACCTTTATTTTAATTTTACTTTTGAATTATTTTACTTTAAATTATTTTTAAATTTTTTAAAAAGAACTTTTACTTTAATTTTTACTTTGAATTATTTAATAGTTGAATTACTTAAACTTTTAAACTCGATTTTTATATACTATTAAAAGTAAGGAAACTTATAACCCTTATTTTAAATTGTTTTGAGTAAATTTAAAATAATATAAATTATTAAATTTAAAAAAATAATAAAATATTTCTACAATATGATAATAAATTCCACAACTATTGTTATTAAGGAAAATACAAATAATTTAATGTGGTTGTGATTCATTAAATAAAAATTACCTGACAAAAAAATGTAGGATGCACAAAAAGTTATTCATAAATGAAATTAATTATTCTTGTCCACATTTGCATATTCATAATATTGCGTAATATTGACAGTAGTTTTACTAAACCAAATCAGTTTCTGATCTAATAGGTTTAATCATAGAGCATGGGTTTTCACTTGCAAATTAAAATAAATATTTGCCTTAATAAATATTTTAAAATACAATGAACAAAAAAAATAATGTTACACAAATGAGATACAATGAATTAGAACATGTGGAGTTTTATTTGTAATATCTTTAATTATCACACTACATGGTCTAAAGCAGCATATAAATAAACTAAAGATTTAAAAAATAATTTAAAATTAATAATTTATTAAATAATTTAAAATAATCTTAATTTATTCTAAATTGAAATTTTTTGAAAAAGAATAGAAATTTAATATTACAGATTTAGTAGATGCAAATACTTTTGAAACAAAAATTACATAATTAAACTCTGAAATATGATTCAGAATTCATAAATTGAGCCATGTTTCATGATAAAATTGAGGTTAATTTATATTCAATGAAATTTCAGGCAGTGTTGATACAACTCAACTGATATGTGAGGAGTTATACCTTAATTGATTCCATGGTAAAATCTAAGAACAGGACACATTAGGATTTGGCGTCAAAAATTCTTTTTTCAAAGTCCGCCAACAGAGGTTGCAACTATAAATGAAGTGGTGCTAGGAATACAAGAAACTGGTTACCCCATTGGCAACTTATCACTCAGTTGGCGCTACAAAACGTCACTAAATCTCAACGGCCTCCACTGTTACGATTTGGCCGATTCTATTTCATTACAGTATATTTAAATAGTGCAACATTAGAAAACATCATTTTTTTTTGAAATTTCCTGAAACTTAAAATATTTTTGTTTGACATTGGGTTACAATAAAAAGTGTTTAAAATCTTAATGAATAGTTTTGGAAAAAAAAAACTCTTTTAAATGTACACATATGTAAAAGAATTTTACATTTGAATAAAAAAATTATTGCCTTTAATGGTTGGTTAACCTTATTAAACTTAAAGTTTTAAGTTTAAGTAAAATATTATGATAATAAAATATGAGGGATTTTATTACTGCCAAATTTATTATTCTATTTAAATTTTAAATTATTCAATGTTAATTTTTTTTTTTTTAGTAAATAAAATTATTAAAAATTTAAGGTATTTTAATTTTAAGATTCTTTTCTGATTATTAATGAACTTCTATCAGTTATATTTATTGTAGAATTTATAACGTCCCAATAAAATTCTCATACAAGAGATAATGATAAACACATGGATAATTAAGCTATTCTTGAAAATACAATTATTTCATACATAATATTATCTGAGATAACATTATATAACAACAATTGCCTCATATATAAATTATCTCATAATATTAAATTAATAATAATTATATCACATTATTAATTAGCAATAATTATTTCATAATAGTAATTAACAATTATCTCGTATATAAAATATCTCATAATATTAATTAACAGCAATTATTTCATACATAAATTATTTCATAATATTAATTAACAATAATTATCTCATAATATTTTTTATTATAACATAAAATTAACAACTATTATCTCTTATCAATGAGTATTTTTTATGTTTAATTTTCCATCTATGGTGCTTTTTAAAATTTTCCTATGAGCGATTTTCTTATAATGCGGAACTTTAAACATATTAATTATACATCACTTTAGATTTTTGAAAGAGCAATATAGAATGATATTATTTTTTTCCAATGATTAAATTAACTTCGATATTTATTTAAGATTTAAGTAACAAAACAAATTTTTATGTGTTTTTATTTCTGCAAATATTTTATTTCCTTTTTTTAAACAGTAATAAAAGTAAAACTTAATATCTTGATGAAAGAAGGTTTTTAGAAAAGAAAAACAAAACAATTAATTTTTGTGTTTAAAGCAATACATGATACTAATAATACCATCGCATTAAAATAGTACTTGAATTTAATGGCGACAATTTTGCTGTATTGACTATACTATTCTGCGACAACAAATTTTAACTATTTATTTTCTATAGACAAAATGGGGATAACACATAAACATACTCAAATATATATGTATTTAATAATTAAGTGCAAATTTATTTTCGATATAACTTATTAAACTTATTTATAAGAAATTGTTTATTTATTAAATGAAGAAAAATTAAATAAGCATGCATATTTATTTAAAACATTTTGTTAAAAGAAACAAGATAAAAAAAAAGATTTGTTAAAAGATTTGTTTATTGCAAAATATAAGTCTTTTGTAATATCTAGAAGAAAATGTTATGATAAGATTTTATTAAAATTTATTTTGTTGTTTTTGTCTTTATTTCAATTGCCGGCACCAATTGATTTTTAACGGAATTAAATAGTCATTTATACTCATCTGCAAATCCTCAAATCCTTTACATTGTCAAAAGTTTAAAAAGACTAAAATCATCGTAATGCGAAACTTAAATCAAATTTTTATCATGTGAAAAATAATAGTTTAGTCTATTCTAAATGGAATATATTACTTGTTATTCATTCTTGAGCCTTTTAGCGATTTATGAAAATAAATTTATTACTTGAATCACAAAATATTTTATTTATTTATTCAAAATAAATGAAATAAAGATATAACATTTAAGGAAACTAATTTCCTCAAATAAAATTCTAATTCAAAGATAAAATTTCTCAGATAACATTCAGATAAAATTCTAATTTTAAAATAACATAAGCTGCTTTCTGTTGCCACTTTTCTATAAAAGGCAAACTTAATGTAATTTTGTCTTTTGACGCAATAAACTTTGAATGAAGATAATTTATTTACTACAAATTTGTTCAAGTTAAATATTTTGTAAATTTGTTCACGTTTGTTTCACGTTATGTTTGTAACGAACAAATTAAAAATTCCGAGGTTTAATTTCTTATAAATAGAATTAAATCAACATCTTTTCAGACGTGATTTTTTTTTTAAATGAAAGTTTGACCTTTAAAAGAAACAGTGTTTTATTCAATCTGTAACAATTATAATGCAAATTTGCAGATCCAATGTTGATAGAATCACAGTGATTTGTACGGAAACAGGGCAAAAAAAAAAAAAAAAAAAAAAGGCTCTCAATCGCCAGGTTCGCCGCACTAGAGCAGAAGTTGTTTGTCACGTGACCTTCTAGTTTTTATATCTGTATTCAGGGTTTGAAAAAGATGCCATGCTATGACATGGCAAACACTTGGCATGAATTTTCATTGAACCAAGTCACGAATTTTCTGCAAGATTGTCTTTTCTCGAAAATTCTCGAAAGAACCATCAGTCAACTTTGTCAGACATCAATGTTGCCAAATTTTTTTTTTTTTCAAGAAGAAACACCAATTTATTTTCGTTTTCTGTTATATATAATAAATATTTGGAATATTTTAGTAGAATATAAATATTTAACACATTAAAGCATATAAATAAAATATTTTAAATATCAAATAATTTTCAGATTTACTAACTGAATTAAAATATGTTATTATTTACAAAACGTTTTTGTAATAATAAATTATTACTTCTTCTAAATTCTTTTTATATATTATTTGTGTTATAGGATATTCTAAATTCTATTTTGTAAAAAAAAAAAAAAAATGTTTTAAAAATTTACATATTAAACATTTGCTTCATGTGAAATTAATTTAAATATTCAAAAAAACATATAGAATAAGAGAAATTCTGGTCAATTTTTAACACAGAATTTTTAACACATCCACTCGTGTTGAGTTAAATGGCCAGAAAGCGTGTTTTCAGAATCAAATTTGAGTCTCAAAATTGATTTTTTAAAAAACTCGTTTCACCCCAAAACAGTCTGGAATATCATGCACTTTCCAGTACTTCTACATCCATTATTCCTTCGCCATTGCATTCACCTCTCCGTTTTATTAGCGCAAACGATAACTCCCCACTCTCTCTTCTTATCAGCCAACACAGGGCGGGAAAAATAATCTGAAACGTTCGAAAATGTTCAAAAGAGAATGGAGTTCGAAAGCAAAAATGTTTTTTTCGCGTACTGTTTCCTAACTTCCGGTTACCAGTGATTACACGGATCATTTGCGGTCCAGGAATCAGGTCAAGCGGCAATGGCAAATCTTCTATTACTACCCAGAATTTTTATTCTTATTTTTTTCTTCCCTCTTCACTTCTCTTCTGATTAAAACAGTTTTCTAAAAGTCGTTTGAAAAGAATATTTTTGTAATCTAAATGAGTTATAATAGTGATTTAAAATGAAGTAATGATGGTTTTTAGTTTTTGAGCTTAGCGCCATTTTAATTTAAAAATTTGATTAATATTATGTTCTTAAATAATTAAAAATAACTTAATTACTTAAAAATACAAATTCTGTTAAATTATTATTTTTAATTATTTAGCTCGAAAATGTGAACAAAAGAAGGAGTTTATTTTTATAAATTGCATTATTTATTTTATTATTAACAATCGCAAATCTTCTATTACTACCAGAATTTTATTCTAATTTTTATTCCGCCCTCTTCACTTCTCTTCTGATTAAAACAGTTTTCTAAAAGTCGTTTGAAAAGAATATATATATATATTTTTTTAATCTAAAATGAGTTATAATAGTATAATTTAAAATGAAGTAATGATGATTTTTAGTTTTTTTGAATTTAGCGCCATTTTAATTTAAAATTTGGTTAATAGTATGTTCTTAAATAAATAATTAAAAACAATTTAATTACTTAAAGAATACCATTTCTGTTAAATTAGTTTTTTTTACTTAGTTAGCTCTAAAATGTAGAACATAATGTGAGTTTATTTAATAAATTGCATTATTTATTTTATTATTAACAAACGATTTAAAATAATCAAAACTCATCGATTGTTAAAAATTGTGAATTAATTTATAAAAATCGTTCTGTTAATGAAGCTTTTTGAATTAAAATTTAAAAATGTGTACTATAAATAAATAAAAATTTTATATTAAAATACAGAAAAATATAAATAATAAAGAGCAATAAATATTACATGTAATCAATGATATTTTTAATAAAGATTACAAATTTTTGCAAAATATATATAATAAATTTAATTTATTATGATAATTTGTTTAATATATATTTATATATTTTATAACACAATGTTTTTCAAATAAGTCTAATTTACAATACATACTAATTTGTTTAATAATTAACTTGTGTTATAAAAACACTTCAAAACTGAAATTGAGTCTTACAATTTTATTATTACAATTTTATGTAATTGAGTTTTGTATAAAATGTATCTGTATCATATGAATATGATTATCACAATTCATACTTCCATAAATATTTTATTTTTAATAATAATTAGTGTATAATTATGTATTCAGTAAAATTCATATGAAGTAAAAAGTACATTACAAATTAATGGAATGTTTTATTTTAGTACTAAAATATAATATAAAATAATTATTATAATAAATCTCAATAAATCACTCTGAAGAAAATATAATATTTAGAAAACCCTCTATTATCAAGACAATCTCACGCCTAAAATGGCAGTGGCTGTTTTCTTTTACAAATATCTAGTTTTCATATGTCTGTTAACATGAGTCTCAAGAGATGGTGAAATTTGGTATATAAAACGTATAATAGTTTAGTTGCTTTAAAAATAAATTTTACATATTCGTTATAATAATGTACTCATAAATATTCCAGATACAAATTACATGCATTTAATTCTACTGTGGTATTAACTATATCTGATTTTTATATTTCTGAGTATTTTTAATTTTTAAATCAAAATTATTTTGAAATTTTGAAAAATTAAATTTTTTTCCTGTAAATATTAAATATTAATATTAAGCATTTTATAAAACAGAAATGATTAAAATTATTTTTCGATAAATATTTATTGTTGCAATTTAATTTATTAGTAAATAGTTAACCATGGATGCTTAAATAATGTTAACATTTTTTAAAAAATACTGTTGCCCAAAAAATAAAAAATAAGAGATATTATGATGATCTGGTTAAAAATAAATAAATTTTCATAAAAATTACGCCGTATATGTAAAAAGTAATATATTAATTTTGTTGCTGTATTGTCATTTTGTGCACACTTTAGGCTAATTATACCGGGACCTACAGTTTAAAAGTGAATTCTAACCATCACTACTACTATATCACACCACACCACACCACATCCCTGTGCCTACAGCTGAGTTGCCCCTATACAGTTTGGGAATGATGTGGGCGAGAAGAAGTCTGATTGGGCTCTTGTGACGCTTCCGAGGTTTGACCGGGATCTACGGCTTAAAGGGGATTCCAAACCACTACAAACATCCATGGCATCACCGGGATTCAAATTCCAAACCTGTTGCACCGAGTGCCAGAGCGTTAGCTACTCGGCCATCAGGGTCCCAGTTTCCAAACCACTAACAAAAATCCATGCCAGCGCCAAGATTTGAACCTGAAGCCTGTGGTACCAAAGACCAGAGAGTTAGCCAATTGGTCATTTGGCTTCCAATTAATATTGATTAGTTTGGTTTGTCGCTCTACGGTCATCTTGTGCACACGTTAGGCTAAACAGACCGGGAGCTACAATTTAAAGTGGATTCCGAGCCACTACAAACATCCATGATACCGCTGGGACTCGAACCCGAAATCTGTGGCACCGAGCGCCAGAGAGCTAGACACCAGGCCCCAATTAATATTGAATAAGAATATATGAAAATTAATGGATATCTTGTCGTCTAACGTCATTAAATACATGGCTAAAAACACTTTTAAAACCAGTTAGTGAAGTTTAGAAATTAGACATGTTTCAGATATGAGTATTAGAAATTATTTACCTGAAGAACTTCGATGGCGAACCATTGAGTAATTAGGAGCAGTCTAGAATCAATCCTTTGTAGCAAATATGGTTAAACGTGATCCTTTCTGCAATTCATAGATTTCGAACTCAATTCTAAGAACAGAATAAGCTTCTCCAACGTACTGTGCGCAATCGAAATGAAAGGCTTAATTGGGAGCGCACACATGTCAATTGGAGTGCAAGTCAATGGAGGTCTTACACTCTGTCCTGATGAATACAGATTTTGTTTGCAAATGACTCCTGAAGATTATTAATCTACTAGATAGCGCCAAGAACATTCAATTCCCAATCATATTCATGAAATAAGCAGATTTGGTGGATTTCAGTATACGTGTGTGGGCAGGTATCTCTTTGGATGGCTGATTTGACTCTATATCGACCCAAGATATTACTCAGTTATGTATAGAGACGACATTCTTGATCCATTTGTTCGTCCTTACGTAAGAGTTGTTGATGACTTCAACGTCTGGCAAGACGTTAATTAGTTAAAATTATCTTTGAGAGGAGACTATTGGGCTTATGGGTTGCCCAACGCATTATCTAACTTGAATCCGAATGAGCATATTTGGGATTGTAGCATTTTTTTCTCACTGGGAATTATGGCATTTCATTCTCAGGAGAGAGAAATGTATATTCTTTAAACAGTATTTAATAATAACCCATCACTGAAATTCGACAGCAGACAAGCAGTATTGTGGGTAGTTATATTACATGCAATTAGTATTTTGTACTAAAGAGAATAATCTGTCACTCAAATCTGATAGCAGATATTCGGTAGCATGCATAACGAGACTCAGGAAATCAGCAGTTGTCAGTGAGACCACACAGGTTGAAACAACTGCAGATTGAATATGAACTATACCACGAGTTGTTCCATCGTGTTTGGTGGTTGACCACGAGCTAAGAAATTACTCTAATGAGAAGTGAGGGAAGCTCAACCCCACTCTTGACGGATTGTCTTAAAAGTAGGTTTTGGTGAATAAGAGTTCCTCTACGAGTCGACCAAAAGTATTATTATTTTTTTTTTTTTTTCTCTGAAGTGACTGATTAGGCTGGAGTTTACACCAATTTTTCAAAGTGATCCCTTTGTGGTTTGGTTTATCATGGTGGTTTATTATGGTGGTTATCCTTATTTTTTTGTGGTTTAGTTTTGTTCGTGTGATAATTGAGGTCTTCCGCAGGTCTCCAATCTTAGGGTGAATTGCACTTGTGATTTAATCGTGCACTAGTGATAAATTTTTATTCATATTTTTTTATATCTTTGAATAATTCCAATCATTAAAATATATATATATATATATATATATTAGAGAGTTTTGCATACCGTATTTTGGAAGTCCGTTATTTTTTTCTCCCTAGCGCGTATGCTCATAGGAAATTGAGCATGCATATCTATAATAATGTTTCCTATGAGCATGCGCGCTAGGGGAGAAAAAAATAACGGACGTCCAAAAATACGGTATGCAAAACTCTCTATTATTTGATTAAAATGCTTTTACCAAATATTAAATTTCAATGAATATAAATTTTCCATTAACTCTTTTTTCTGATTTTTTCTTCATTTTTGGAAGCACGTATATATTTTCTTATTCCAGGATATTTTTTATTTCTTATTTATGAAATTAAATGAAATCAATAAAACAGGATGCTTTTAATAAATTATGTCAAGGTAATTTTGTAAAATAATAACGCCTAATAATAATTATTATTATTTTTTTTTAAAACTTTTTACCGTTTTAGTTCATTTCAGTAAATCAAAATGATTTTAATAATGGGATCTATCATGATAATTAAATTAAGAAAGAATTATAAATAATTAGATAAATGTAAGAACCGAATAAATATATAAAAAAAACTGTACATCACAAATTATTATGCACTGTACAGTTATTAATTGTTTTATTTTTGAATGTTTTATCTAAGAAATAAAAATAAATATAAAATAATTTAATTTAATGAATATAATAACTTCGATTTGTAATTTAAAGAAATATTGAATAATATTTATAAAAGCGAATTCTATGATGTGCTTCGAAATATTTTTATTCACAATAATACATTTTAAATTAAAAGTATGCTTTAAATCTTTTCGAAATTTTCTATTTATTATTTTGTGGTTTTAAAATTCTGAGTTTATTTTTTTCTTTTTCATAGATTTTAAATAATTAGTAATTTGATTTAATCTTTAATTTGATTATTATTGAAGTTTTAATATAGCTATTAAATTTAATTTTTTTTATTGTTTTTAAATAACTTCTGTTCAAGAATTTTTATTTTCTAAAGAATGATTAAAAGCATTTAAAAACAGACACTACAAAGTCTGCAATTTCCCCTCTAAAAACATAAGCCCAATTATTTCGAAATTACACGAATTAATATAATTTTTTTATAAACTGTTAAAGAATAGTAGAGTTTATAGACTAGATAAGTTTATTGCAATCTATTAAGTATAACGACCTATCTATATTATATATATAAATAAAAATGCAATGAATATTCATGAAATCCAAATGTCTAATTTTTAATGTTAATGTAAGTTATATGAAAATGGAAAATCATTAGAATAAAAAAAAATTAGAACATGGCTATTGAAAAAAAGTATAGTGCCTGGGTAAAGGATATATTACATGGGAAAATAATATAAATAAATAAATATACAAACCGCTGGGCTGATATACAGATTAACCATAAAATTTAGAATTTAAAGTAAGAACAAAATTCATTACAGCAATCTTAAATTAAAAAATGAAAAACTATAGAATTCCAAACGATTTTTTTCCTTGGAAAATCTCATTTTCACTTTGAAATAAAATTGTCTTTTCTTTTACCAGACGATCTTTTTCAATAATTTTACATGATTTAATTAATTTATTATATAAATATTAGAACGGGAAAGAAATTTAGATAAATATTATGTATAAAAAAAAATCTCGTGAAAGATATTTAATATATTAAATTGAAAGAATTTTAAATAAACCAATAAGATTAGCTCATGAAATAAATGAAATAAAAAAATAATAAACTAAAAAGAGGGGTTGAAAATGACTTAAGGAAATAAAATACTGATCAAGGACATGAAAAGTGATCAAGGAAATGAAAAACACTACTACCCGAAACAATACACATAATTTTATGGTAATAATGTATAATTCTTTTATTATATATTATGTATAATTTATATAAAAGGCGATAAAATATTATTATATATGTTATGAATTAATATAATAAAGATGGCATTTCCGTCACAATGACATGTTCTTGATACTTGTTCACCATAAGAGCAAACTGAAATTGCAATGGCAATAATATATTATTGCTATTTTGCCATCTTTTATTATATATTTATGGATAAATATATATAATATTACATAATTTTTTCATAAAAATTATTATTTAAAAAAATTTACTACCAAAATTTGCAATCTAAATCCTGTGAAAATAAATTTTTAATTGATTAATACTCATTTTTACGAAAGAATTTAATGCTATTTTATCGGAATGTTAATGCTATTTTATCTTTATTGGAATTTTATCAGCCGAAAAATTTTATCAGCCCATTCTAAAAATTGATATTTTCTGCCCTGACATTTTCGCTTCGCATAATGTAGTCAATACTTATTCAAAATTCATACTCTTCTCTCCTTTTAAACAGCTTATAGTTATGGGTTCTGAATTTTAATGCCTCTTACTAGCTTGTTAATAAAATTAAAATGATTTGTTCCAGATAGAATATTATGTAAATCAGCCTCTGATACGAAAGTAGAATTTGTTTGTCAATTTAACAGCAACTTCAGGAACAGCTTTTTGCTTCAGAACAATATCATTCTAAAAGCAAACTTTATTGATTTAACTATGCCAAAACTAACGACAAACTAAAAAAAAAAAAACAAAACGATTTTCATTTCTTGAAATAAAACAATTTCTTTTGACTTTGAAATAAAATTGTCTTTGCTTTATCAGACGATGTTTTTTAAACAATTTTAAATGATTTATTACTTAATTATATAACGTGAAAGAAATTTAAAATATTAAACTGAAAGAAATTTAAATAAACCAATAGGAAAACAAATAATACATAATAGTTAGCAATTTTTTTCACAAAAATAATTCTTTAAAAGTTTTTAAAAATTTTGTTGTTACACTTCACAATCTATAATTTAAATCAAGTGGAAATAACTTTTTAATTTATTATAGTAATACTCATTTTTACGAAAGAATTTAATGCTATTTATCATAATATTGGAATTTTATCAGCTGAAAAATATTTTCATGCAACAGTGTTTTTGCTTCAGAACAATATCATACTAATGTTCCCAAAAAGTAAGAACAAGTATTTTTTCAAAAACTCTTTATTTATTCTTCCAAATTTATGTCATCGCCTTCAAAGTAATCCCTTCCGGACACAATGCATTTATGACGAGTTTCTTTTCCAATCATCAATGCCTGCTGAAAAGTCATCGGCAGGGATGGCTTTAAAGCGCCCGCCGATTCACATTGAATCTCTTTAATCGACTCAAAACGGTGTCCCAGAGTGGTCTTTGGAGTTTAGGGAATATATCAGAAGTCGCACGGTGTGAATACGGTGGTTGTGGAATGTTATGGGTTTCATTTTTGGCGAACTGGTCACGAAGAATCAATGCAGTGGGAGCTGACGCATTCAGTGTTTTCGGTACCAATCGAGATTTGACGCGTTTGAGGGTAAATTGAACACAGACAAGTTTCAGACCCAAACATTTAAGGGATATTTAAGCTTGATTGCAATCTACTACTGGGCCCAAAAAGTAAGACCAATTATCTTTTTTCTCAAAAACTCTTTATTTATTCTTCCAAATTTATTATTTCATCGCCTTCAAAGTAATCCCCTCCGGACACAATGTACTTATGACGACTTTTTTTCCTATCCTCAATGCAAGCTAAAAAGTCATCGACAGGGACGGCCTTCAAAAGCGTTGAATCTCTTCAATCGACCCGAGGAAAACGGTGTCCTCGGAGTGATCTTTTGAGTTTAGGGCATAGCGAGAAGTCGCACGGTGTGCATACGGTGGTTGTGGAACGATATGGGTTTCATCACATGGGTTTCAAAAAGTCACGAATAATCAATGCAGTGTGACCTGGCGCATTCAGTGTTTTCGGTACCAATCGAGATTTGACGCGTTTGAAGCCCAAAATGGAATTCCAACATCATCAGCAAGGTCTCTAATTGTAAATCGACGGTTTGCAAGCACCAAATCTTTAATTTTTTTAGACGTAAACTTCGTCGGTTGAGGTTGGTGGTCGACCAGAGGGCTCTTCGTCTTCGTTCCCTGCCTTCTTTTAACTGTTTATACCTCTTCTAAACATTTCTTTACGATATAGGAATGCTCACTGAATGAATTCTGCAACATTCTATATGTTTCCGCAAACAAAATTGAATGCAAGTTCTTTGTTCAATTAATTGAGACATTTCAAAAATCGCCGGAATCAGTATTAGCGTCACACAAAGCCAAGCGTAACTCAAACACTAATGAATATTTTGACGTCATATTTCCCACAGATGTCAAGAACAGTGCCAGCAACCTAAAAACAGAAAGAAAATTAAAATTCCATAAGCCGAGGGAATTTTAAATTGAAAATTGGTCTTACTTTTGGACACGGTACTATTATACTAATTATGCAACCTTTATTGATCAAACTATGCCAAAACTCACGACAAACTCTCAGTAAATTTCATGCGGCAAATTGTTCTCGTATCCCCTACTCAAATTATAGCTGCCATAGGAACAGATAGGATTTTGACTGGAAAGTGTGATTGGTATTTTTGAGAGAGTCTTTACGACTGACAGAGTTTTGTTCATTGGAACGTGTTTTAGGGTTCATTAAGCATGCCGTAACATATTAATTTTCCCTTTTAATCAACCTTACTATTAATAGGCATACCCTCATCTGTCCCAATGTATAATAAATTAATAGTTTGTATGTGATTGAGTAAAACATGTCAAATAAAAAAAAAATGTTTTCTTGAATTTTTGTTATGTAGCTAAACATATAAAATTGGGAAAAAAAGAAAATGTATTTTTTTAAAGCTTTGTTAACTGTATTTCATGACTTTAGATTTATATTGGTAAAAGTTAAGGCCAGGCCTAATTCAGTGTTGTTAGTGGATACAAGCTAAATTTTATTTCCCAAAATAAAAACTATTTTAGCTGCCATATTTATTAAAATTGCAAAGACAGCACTGCACAACCAAATATATAATGAACAAAATACAATTGTTTATAACAAACAATTACAAAATCATCTTAAAAGTATGTTTGTTTAAGGGTTTTTGTACCCCTGCCTGGAACTCTTCACTGGACTCTGCACATGCCCTTTTTTTTCTTTCCCTCTCCTATTATCCAAAGTATGGAAAAAAACGTGAAAACCTATCAACCCGTCCTTGAAAGAAAGATCTATTAACTTCGAGTTCAAGATTATATCTTTTTGTGGGAATGCATGGTAAATTCTTACTATATATTAGAATTTATGTAAATTTAAGTTGATGAAACAGCATTAAATGATTATACATATAAGAAATCTTTTTTTCTTAAGAGATTTAAGAAAGATTAAGCGATAAGATTAGATAAAAGACAAAAGATCACACAAGACAAAGATCAAGAAGACAAAGACGTTAAAAAAAAAATATTTTAGCAGTTTGTCTATGAATGTTTTGAATTATTATTTTGGTCATGAAATTAAGTTCATGGTATGTATCAGGGGTCTCCAAACTTTTTACCTTAAGAGCTACACTGACTCCTCTAAGTTCTAAGAGAGCCAAGCTAGCTTGTTTCGGAATTAGCGACCGGCGGAACTTTGGAACCTGTGGTTTAGGTATCTATGTACCGTGGCGTTGGAGTTGGACTCCGCTTTGTTGGTAATTTCAATTTGTACTTATGGAAAAGTGTCAAGAACACGTCATTGTGGCAGAGATGCCATCTTGCATTACAGTAGTACAGCGCCATCTTCTGAGAAACGGCAGAATTAAGTAAAAACGTCAATTATGCTTGGTTAGTCGAAGTATACAGCGTGATTTTGTAGCGAGTAATATAGAGCTTTGTACATTGTAAATTTTACGATGTAATCAAAATAAATTGTTTCTGGCTGGATTGATGGTACTTAATGGCCAGTATTGGCCCGTGGGCCGTATTTTGAAAACTCCTGCTTTATACTTATTAAAACACCTGATCTTCCTTTGCCTTTGCGTCATATAAGGCGATATATATCTTTCTCTATTAAATCCAACCATTTCAACTTGTGTAGACAGAAGGCTTTTGAGAAAAAGTGGAATTCCCTATTGAATAAGTCAACAAGAATTCCCAGTTCCTTGCCTAGAGTGGTTGGCCTGGCCTGCTTTATGCTTGTCAAGGGCCATGTCTACTTACAGAGTCACCTGCGTAGAATGATAGATTAGATAGACATCTGCCCACTTTGTGACTATGGCGTGCCCATGACTGGTGAGCATCTCATCATATGCCCTACTGTTCTTAATTGTATCCCTCTTTGTCCTACTGTCAAGGCCTTTAGTGATTGTTTTTGTCGTTCTTTACTGTGTTGGGCTGCTCGTCGACTAATGACAGAGAGGTCGGAGACGGGCATTGATAAAAAATAAAAAAAAAAAAAATTTTTTTAAAGTCAATTCCTATTTTTTTCACTCTATTGCAGAAAGTCCTTTATAAATAATTTTCATTCATATTTTTAAGTTTATCTGGTGCCATCTATTGGTAGATAGATGCAAATTAAAAAAAAAAAAAACTAAATTTAATTACTGGATTAATATTTGAAAAAACTGTATTAACGTCAAGTGTCATCCACTACAAATTCAAAAAATGAATTTGAACTTGAGTGGATGAATAAAAAGTATTTTATGAACGATTGAAAATTTGAACAAGATATATATAGGGAGAGTGTGAGCTAACCGAAAGAATTGAATAAATAAATAATATTTATTTTATGTAAAAAGTAAATTAAAAATTTAATGCATGATATTACATTAGTGTACGTAAATGTAATAATTAGATTATGTTAATGTATACTTTGATCCAAACAGGCTTATGGATTCTCGCGTATTATATGATGAACAATATTTTTGTCTAATGCAATTTTTTCAACAAAATCTTAATTTTTGCTATTAATAAAGGAACAAAATACATAGATATGGGTCCAGTAGTAATAGATAAACGTTTTTGATCTCCTAATTTGTAATAGACTGAAAATATTTAATGAAACATTTTACTAATATTTAAATGTTTAACTTTTTATTAAATTAAAGTCGGCTCACGTTAAATTAACGTCGATGTGGATTGCCAGAGAAACCAATGGCATGTCGCGGTCGGAGTAAGTATCTCTGTTCTAGACTTGGATTCAGACTAATAAGAACAAAAACAAAATCATTTGGCGAGATTTCTTAATGTACTAGCTTTTTCACTCGGTGGCATGTCTAGCATTACGCCATCAAGCAACGCTGTGAGCAACACAATTCCTCCCATTAGCCCTAATTCGCCCCTTTCTACCAGGAAAGCGCGTACTAGACTTTCACTGCATTCGACTCCGCTAAGTGGCTGATTCGTCTTTGTTAGGCGAGTCGCCACTCTCGGAGATCTGCTTTTGAATCCTAGCATTCCGATGCGTCATTGCAGACGAGTGATTCGAGTCCCGATGGAGCCGTTGAAAGAGGACCGAAAATGTCCTCATTAGAGCCCTCTTTCGAGTACGCAGATCCAGTTGCTGCCACAGGACTTTTTGTTCTTCATGTTCGCCCTTCCTCTGGTGATGCTTCATCGGAAGAAGAAGAGAGCCGGGATTAGAGTTTCGGTTTGGAGGAGAGGGTCGTTAGCGGAGGAGATTGCCTTTCTTGGAAAATAGAGGAGATAAATTCTAGTAGGGGAAGGGGGAGATGGGTATGGTAATTAACAGAATTGGTTTGGGTTCTTAAATTTATGTCAGTGAGTGATATTGAGATGACGGCTTTAAGTTTGGTATTAAATATATTTTTTCATATCTTTTGAGGCTTTTTTTAGAAAGACGTTCTGTTAGTGTAAAGGAAAGCGAAAATAAAAATTACTTGAACAAATAGTTGAGATTAAGATTTGAGCAATCTTGAGGAATAAATTTTTTTTTATCTTATTCTACTTGGTAGGGTCCGATGGACGAGTGACTAGCGCTGTGGCGCTCGATGACACAGGCTTCGGGCTCGAGTCTCGGCGGTGAATGGATGTTTGTTGGCGGTTCGAATCCACTTAAAAAACCGTAGGTCCCACTCTAATTTAGCTGTAGATCGCTGGGCGAAAGTCTGACAACCTACCGCGTAAAATGAAAACGTCTCGAAATTTGCCAGCAGGGAGACGGTCTTGGCTCACCATGAGACCGTTGCAACATTTTAGACCAAGTTCTTGAGCCCGTGTGGTCTCATGGAAGGAAGGAGGGAGGCAGCTTCCCTTGTGATGGAGCACGATAGATAGAACTTTCACTTGGTTCTGCATCGCTGGAGAAAGAGGGCAGTACCTTCTGGGAGGACGTTTTGGGGAACTAACGGATTTCGCATTACTGTATCGTATGGGAGAAAATCCGGAAAACTCCCACCAGGTAGTACGAATGACGTTGGCGACTGGATGATCGAGTGTATAGCGCTCTGTCCACAGGTTTCCAGTTCAAAGGCCTGAGGGGCCATGGACGTTTATAGTGGTTCATAATCCACGTCAAACTGTAGGTCCTTTTCTAACATGACTGTTGGGCGACAACCCTACCCGTAAAAAGAAGACATCTCATGTTTCAAAAATCTGCCGGTGGTCAGACGGCCTTGGCCCACCATGGGGCTCTTTGCGCCGATGATGATGATGATGATGATGTATTATTTACATTATGTTAATGCGCTTTTTTTTATCAAAACAAGCTTTTGAATTTTCACTTATTATATAGTAACAATATCTTCTTTGTTTAATGCATTTTTTTATATAGTCTTCATTTTACAATAAATAACTTATGAATGAAAAAAAATATATAAGGGGTCCAACACAAATTGATACAATATTTGCAATAGATTGGAAAATATTTAATGAAATACTTTTACTAATATTTAAATGTTTAATTTTTAATTTTGGATTTAATTTAAAAATCCAGCTCAGGTCCTGTACTTTAAAAAATCATTATTTATAAAAGTTAATGTCGAGGGGGAGGGGTGCCAGAGAAACCATTGGAATGTCTCGCGGAAGAAGCATCTCCGTTCTAGACTTAGCTTCAGACTAAAAACGAATAAAAAAAAAAAATCACTATTTGGCGAGATGTCTTAATGTACCAGCTTTTCACTCGGAGGCCTGTCTAGCATTACGCCATCAAGGAATGCTGTGAGCAACACAATTCCTCCCATTAGCCTCTTTCGAGCCTTTCTACCAGGGGAGGCGAGTACTAGACTTTCGCTGCATACGTCTCCGCTAAGTGGCCGATTCGTCTTTGTTAGGCGAGTCGCCACACTCGGAGATCTGCTTTTTGAATCCTCGCATCAGATGCGTCATTGCAGACGAGTGATTCGAGTCCCGCTGGAACTGTTGAAAAGAGGGCCGAAAACGTCCTCATTAGAGCCCTCTTTCGAGTACGCAGATTAAGTTGCCGCCACAGAAGTATTTTTTTGTTCTTTATGTTCTCCCTTCCTCCGGTGATGCTTCATCAGAAGAAGAGGGCCGGGATTAGAGTTTCGGTTTGGAGGAGAGGGTCGTTAGCGGAGGGGATCGCCCTTCTTGGGAAACAGAGGAGATAAATTCTGGTAATTAACCGAATTGACTTGGGTTTTTAAAATTGTCTCAGTGAGTAATATTAGGATTACGGCAAGCTTGGTATTAAATATTTTATATGTCTTTTGAGTTATTTTTTAGAAAGACGTTCCGTTAGTGTAAAGGAAAGCAAAAATAAAATTACTTAAATAAATAATTAAGATAAAGATTTTTCATTCTTGAAAAATAAAAATTTTTTTTTTTTGTCCCACTTAGTAGGGACGACAGCAACATTTTCAATCAAGTCTGGATCCGAATGAAAGAGTGACTAGCGCTGTGGCGGTCCGTGCCGTATGTTTTGGGTTCTTTGCCATGAATGAGTGTAGTGGTTCAGAATCCACTTTAAACCGTAGGTCCCTGTCTAACAGGATCGCAGAGCGTTGCGGGGGCATTGTTTCTTCGTGTCCGTAGCTTATCTTCAAGCTACACTCACCTCCTGGGTAGTACTAAGTGAGTAACGTCGGATGGCGCTTGCCTCACGGCATAGAAAACAGCTGTCTAAGTGTTTGTCAGCTGCATTAGAAAATCAATGCTTAAATTATTGTTAAATTAAAGCGTGCTTATGCTCTATGCATTAAAAATTATTGTCGATGTGGGTTGTCAGAAAAACCGATGGCATGCATTTTTTTACAATAAATAACATATAAATGGAAACATACGTAAAGATATGTGTCCAGGACTAATTGATAGAAATTGCAAATTGAATTGCATTTCGATTTCCTAGTTTGCGATAGATTGTAAAATATTTAATGAAATATTTTACCAATATTTAAATGTTTATAATCTTTTATTAAATTAAAAGCCGGCTCATGTTCTATGCTCTAAATAACCATTATATGTCGATGTGGGTTTCCAGAGGAACCAATGTCATAGCCTCTCTGTTCTAGACTTAGCTAACTAAAAACGAGCAAAAATAAGATAAAAAAAAATCCCTACTTGGCGAGATTTCTTAATGTACTAGCTTTTCACTCGGAGGCCTGTCTAGCATTACACCATCAAGCAACGCTGTGAGCAACACAATTCCTCCCATTAGCCCTAATTCGCCCCTTTTATACCAGAGAGGCGCGTACCAGACTTTCGCTGCATTCGTCTCCGCTAAGTGGCCGATTCGTCTTTGTTAGCCGAGTCGCCACTCTCGAGATCTGCTTTTGAACCCTCGCGTCAAATGCGTCATTGCAGACGAGTGATTCGAGTCCCGCCGGGACCTTTAAAAGAGGACCGAAGATGTCCTCATTAGAGCCCTGTTTTGAGTTCGCAGATCCAGTTGCTGCCACAGAAGGACTTTTTATTCTTTATTCGTAATGCTACTTTAGAAGAAGAAGAGAGCCCGGATTAGAGTTTCGGTTTGAAGAAGAGGGTCGTTAGCGGAGGAGATCGTCTTTCTTGGAAAATGGAGGAGATAAATTCTGGGAGGGGGTAAGGGGGGATGGATCGGGTAATTAATGGAATTGGCTTTGGTTTTTAAAATGGTGTCACTGAGAAATATTAAGATGCTGGTTTTAAGGATAATTGGTATTGAATAATTGGGTATGATATTGAATTAATTTTTATTGAATGGTGTATTTTGATTTCGATTCAATCTCCTAGCAATCATAAAAGCATAGCTTAAAAATATGCTAAGCAAACATATTCCTTTTTACAGTTATCTTTAGGATATTACAATTGTATTCTGTACGTTTTTTGCTGATACTTGACTTGTCTTTCACTTTGTATTCGCAAACTGTTTTTATCTACTTCTGTGCTTTTTTTATCTATTGATGTTTATGTATATATTATTGATACTCACTTTTGTTTTTGTAGCTGGGGATTTTGAATCAATTATTATTTTTCTTAATTATTGTAATGTCTATTATGATTGAACTTCCTAAGAGACACATGAATTGTTTTTTTATAAAACAATTATTTTATAACTTTTTTTCCGCAAATTGATTAATTTTTTTAATAATTACCCAGTCCAATCTTATGTATTTGTTATTTTTTGTATTACGATTTTTAATTTCCTGTGAGTTTTTTCTATACATATCTTCTTCTTCATTGGCGCAACAGCCCTGGGTGGGCCAAGACCTTCTGCTTACTGAAATAATCCAAAACATGAGATGTTTTCCTTTTAAGGATAGGCTTGTTAGCCCTACATCCAACGCTCTACAGTCCTATTAGACCTGGACCTATGGTTTAAAGTGAATTTTATCCATTACAATCATCCAGGCCATCGCAGGGACACGAACCCAAAACCTGCGGTACCGAGAGCCAGATTATACATATGCCATAATCATTATCATCATTTGCGCAACAGACCCATTGTGGGCCAAGGCCATCTACCGGCTGGTTTAGTCTCTACAGCCATTTTTTGCACACTTCAGGCTAATTAAAAAATAACTACAGTTTAACGTGGATTCCGAACCACTCACAAACATCCATGTCACCGCCAAGATACGAACCTGAAGCCTCTGAAGTCTCTGAAGCCTGTGATACCAAAGGCCACAGTGCTAGCCAACTGGTCATCTGGCTAGCATCATATCTACATTGCTTATATACTTATATAGCCCCAATATTAATTTTTAATTACAATCAAATAAATAATTTGGCGAAGTAATTCAAAATTAAATTTTTATAATTTATGAGAATAATAAAAGTTTTAATGTAGCTTTAAAAAAATTAAAATTTTATTATTATTTACGCAATCTTTTATTATTGATGCAGATTTGCTGTTTTAAACTTTATGGTACCGAATTTTAAAGTCATATTTTACATGAAATACAAAATAATTGTAGAAACAATCCATATTTTACCGGTTTAAATTGTTTTCAGATTTATGTCAGGATCATTGAATAAAAGTTTGATTAATAATTATACTGAAGAAAATTCTAGGTAATAGATTAAAAGATTTCAACTGATTTTCAACAACTCCAGCTTTTCTTCAAACACCCACCTTCTTTATTGAAGATTCTTATATTCGTGAATATATTTTCCCATTTTTCCCATTTCTGACGACGCTGTCAATTGATAAAGAATGTACGATCCTGAATCTAATGTTATGTTTGGCTGTCCTGTTTCCCCCGGAGGAATACCGGATGCATTTCCCGTGCATTGATCCCTCTGCCTACACCAATAATCTGTACTCTTCTCCACTCTGCAAACATCGCCCCAAACTTCTGATGATATCCGGGAATTGCGAATCCGGGAGAGGCTTACTTCCATTATGCTATTGATGTCTTGCCTATCTTGTTTTGTCGAAGATCACTTACGAGATTTGCTTCCGTAATCTTCTTTCGAAAATGTAACAAGCCAACGGTTACAGTGATACTTTTTCGGATAGTCGATGCGTCAATGATATATAACTGTTATGTGAAGGTCTTTAAAGATTCATGTTCTTAAATTTAATTACCTGCACTGACATAAATAATAGTATGAATAAGTCCATGCTTGTGTTTAACAATGGTAAAAACGAGCTGTTAATGGGAAGTTTTTCGTTATTTCAAGTTGTCATTGAAAAACGCGTTATCATATTTGATGAATAACGTAAAATAATGTGAAAATTTTTTTATAAAAAAAGGGTTAGTAAAATAATTGTATTGTATAACTATTTATCCCATGTTGATAAAGTTAGAATTAGGAAAATATCTATTTTAAACCTTTTTTTTGTTGTTGTTTTCGCCGTATTCTTCATGGAAGGAGGGAAAGGGGGGGGCAACCCTCTAAACCTATTTTTCTATTGGGATTTAAAGAGACGTAAAAACTTGCTTTATTCAAAATTTTTAAAGACAAATACAATTATTTTTAATGAATTAATAATTACGCAATCATAACATAATGCATAATTATTAACTCATTAAAAATAATAATTGGTAATTTATCATACGCTAGTTTTCAAGGTATCGAAATCACTCATTAACTTTTAAAAATCCTTACTCTTGAATTATCTTTAAAACCCTCAAAGTCAATTTATGAATTAAAAAAAAACAAAAACAATGATATATTTTACAATTTTAAAAACTTGGCTAAAAATGTAGGATACAAAATCCTAAAAGATTTCTTAAAATTAAACAACTGGAAAAAAGAAAATAATAATATTTACAGCTGACATAGTACTTTTTTTCTTATTATTTACATTGTTTTAAATAACCCAGATAAAAAGCATGTGAATGTTTATTGAAAATAACAATCTAGTGATATATCAATCTAGTGAATAGACATTTTTTTTTTTAAAATATTAAACCTAAAACCTCTTATGAAGCCCCTTAAATAAATCATTTTTAGAAAATGATCTTGACAACTTTATATGTACTTATAATCAAGAATTTGTAAACAATTTCTAGAGAAACCTGATCCTCATAACATTTTTAAAAACACTGCTTCTTTCTGTGACTAGAGCATTATCATTTCCTCAAAACTTTTGAATTTTAATTCACAAGAATTCTGGAATCGTAATCCATCTTTAACGTGGATACTGTTTCATCCTTTATTACTTTATTTTTGCTTCCTTGCAAAATAATAAATAGTTGTTTGTTGTCGTATCCCCTTGAAGAATACAAGGGAATCAAATGTCGTGGTTCATTGCAAAACATATCATCATATCAACTCCCCGAATAATATTGGCTATGTAGATTGCCAGGTCGAGTATAAATCATTTTTGAAGGATGGTCCAGATAATGCATGGCGGCTGCAACAGTTGTGCAATCAAAGGCATGATGTGGAATAAGCTCGACATCAGGGCAGTTGCCCCATTTTTGGTATTTTTAACGCCATTGGCAAAAATTTTCATTATTTTGAGATGCTTAATCCTTAATATTGTGAGAGCAGTAGCCGGTTTTCTGTCGATATTGAGTTCTGTAATTTAGTATTTAGTTTTGATTTTAGATGGAATCACATGTTTAGATTTTGCCAAGGCATTTGCATCTGCGAGGGAAGTAGGAATGGCAGTCTGATCCAGACTTCTGGCATCCTTCTCCAAAGAATCTGCAATTTCCTCAAATTACAAATCCACATGAGCAAGGATCTATTAAAAAAAAAATATCATTCTCAGGGCACAACAGCCCTTTGCTGGGCCAAGGCTTTCTGCCTGATGGCAGATTTCTAGACAGAAGACGTTTTATTTTTTACGAGGTAGGGTTGTCAGCGGGGTAGGGTAGGGTTGTCTAGTCACTCGGCCATTCGGACTAGTAAAAATATATGCTATTTAAATAACAATTTTATTTAAATAGTAGTATTAAATAAATAAATTATGTATTTAAATAAACAATTTTATTTAAATAGTAGTATTAAATAAATAAAATAATTGTTTAAATAACGTATATTTTCATCATTAAGGAGGTAGAGATATATAAATTCCATTATCTTTTCAAGCACACAATAACAACTCATGACCTTAATGAGTTAACACAACTTTAAAAATACAAGCCAATTAAATTTTTATCATCAATTGTGTCATTTGTGCCCAAAATAAATAATCATTAAACTATTAAATAAGAAACAAATAACTTTGTGTTAAATGTACTTAATTTGAAGAATATATTTCTATGAAGTTCAACTAATTTAGAAATTAATTACAGCAAATATAACGTATTTAAATGGAGCAGAAATGAAATAAATTAGTAAATTAAGCAGAATAATATAAAATAAAATCAGGATCTAAAATAAACAGAAATAAAACGATTTAAATCAGCCATTTTCTTGAAAGTGGAATAAATTAATTAATTATTTTATTAAAATTATCATTTGCATTTAAATGAATAAAAAAACTTTTTTAAAATTAAGAACCATATATTGAATATTGATTACGTTATTGTAAATAAAAATCTTTATTATAGACATCTTTATCATCAATTGTGTTATTTGTATCGAACAAAATTAAGTAATAATTAAATTATTAAACATAAAACAAAAAATTGTGTTCAACGTATTTTATTTCAAGACTATTACTATGATGTTCAGTTAATTTAGAAATTAATTACAGCAAATATAACGTATTTAAATGTAGCAGAAACGAAATAAATCAGTAAATTAAACAGAATACTATAATATAAAATCATGATTCAAAAATAAGCAGAAATAAAAAGATTTAAATGAGCCATTTTCTTTAAAGAGGAATAAATTTCATTAATTATTTTATTAAGGCTATTGTTTGCATTTAAATGAATAAAAAAATTTTTAATTAAGAATCATATAGTGACCGTTGATTACATTATTGTAAAATAAATCTTTATTTATAGAAATCCTTATTATATAAATTATGTTATTTGTGTCGAATAAAGCAGATAATCATTAAATTATTAAATAAGAAACAAAAAACTTTGTGTTTAATTTCAAAAATTTATTTCTATAATGTTCAGCAAATTTAGAAATTAATTACAGTAAACAAACGTATTTAAATGTAACATAAACTAATTAAATCAGTAAATTAAACAGAATATTATAAAATAAAATCATAATCAAAAATTAAAAACGATTAAAATGATTCATTACGATGCCGATTAAATGAGCCATTTTCTTTAAAGTAGAATAAATTAATTTTATTAAAGTTATCGTTTTCATTTAAATGAATAAAAAATCATTTTTTAAAAAAAAATTAAGAACCATATAGTGAATATTGATTACATTAATGTAAACAGAAGGTAAAATATATTTATTTAACGTAAAATATCATTAATTAGTTTTTTTTTTTTTCTAATGTTAAATTTATAACAATCAGAAAAAATGTTTAGAATAATTTTCTAAAAATACAGCGCATAATAAAAAGTTTAAAAGAAAACGATTTAATAAATTTATTTTTTCAAATAAATATTATCGTTTTCTATTAAAACAATAAGAGCAAGAACGATAATTTTATTATTCTAGTGTTAAGTAAAATATTATTCTTTACTATAATTATTTCATTTTGATATTTAAAAACTGTAGTTAAGGTAAATTTTTTTTCCATTATTTTTTTTTTTTTAAAATAACAATTTATTTTATTATAATTATTATTATTTTATACTTTGTTTTATATATTTTATTTTCATATTCAAAAACTGCAGTTGAAATTATTATCTTTTAAAAAAAGAACGTCTAGACGTTCATTAGAATATCAGTAAATATAATAATTATCAGTAAACCTAAAAATTCAAAAAATGTTTTAACATATATTTAAAATTTAAACTTATTTATTCATGGAATGTTCTGACAATTTATATACCTTAATTAGCAAATAATTATTAAGATATTATCTTTTTATTTAAGAAAAGCACAATATAAATATGCAAATTAAAATTTAATTAACTTCATTAATTTTTTTGTATTCTTAATTTTTTATCTTTATAATTAGACAAACAGTAGCATTTCAGATAAAATAAAAATAAATTCTTAGACTGAAACAAATGGTTACACTAAATAAATTAATATTTTTGAAATGTTTATTTCACAATAAATGGTTAATTAGTTACGATAATTATGTTTTGATTTATTTTAACATTAACGTATGTACACTTTTATTTAAAAAAATTAGCAAAATCAGCATTTTATGTTTAAATAAAAATATAGAGAAAATTTGTTATTCCTAATACATGTATCTTCATTACATTATTTATAATCAAGATAAGCTTAATTTTTTTATTTATATTAATAGAATTTTTAGAATTAGATTAGAATTTTTTTTATATTAATAGAATTTTTCAATAAGATTAGAAATTTATATCAAATTTTTAGAATAAAAGATTAGAATTTTTCATTCCTTAGATTTTCAAATTATCAAACTTAAAGATGTCATTGTGACACATAAATGTAAAGAAAATAAAACAAATTCTGTAGTGTGCAGGTTAGGCACCTAGGTAGTAACTGAGGTGGTTGGGTTGAGATACTTGAGACACAGGTTCGAGAATTCAGAGCTTTATTATACACACGCACAAGCACAACACACATGCAACTAGAGATATGCAACTAGAGATATATTTATTTAACACATTTAAGGACCTAATAATTATAGATTAGTGGAAGGATTCCACTTCTAAACCGAAAATCTGAAACTCAGCTAAGTGCAGGATGCGAGAAATATACTTCTACTCCAACTGAGAGTCTGTAGGCACACTGACCATTTCTCCTGAAGGCCACAAGTGGTGCTCTTGCCAGTGCGCAAGAGGAAGCATTATTACAATTTTTTAATTTCTTTATGTAAATTTATGGCTATATATGGCTAATAATCCTCATTTTCGATAAATATTTCCTTTCCCCTTCTTTCAAATTAGATTGTTAAAATTATAACCAGTTGTCATATACATTCATGTTCACATATAAAAGATATGTCCAGTATCATCCATCAAACTATTTCATTTATAGTCCAGTGGAATGACTTGCAATTAACTTTGTGAAATGACATAGATTCGATTCCGTTGGTGGCTTGTGCTACCATTACAATTTTGAAAAATAAGAAGAATCGAAGGAAATGGAGATTACATGTACATAGTACTACTCTTACATCACTGTGCCTAGAGCTGAGTTGCCCCTCTACATTTTAGGAATGATGTGGGTAGGAAGTAGTCTGATTGGGCTCTGTGACGCTCTACTGTCGTATAAGACCGGGACCTATGACTTAAAATGGATTCCGAACCACTACAACATCCATGGTACCACCGAATTCGAACTCGAAACCTGTGGTACCGAGCGTCAAAGCGCTAGCCACTTATGTACATAGTAGGAAAATATAATTCTCTTTTTATCTCCAATATTAGAAAATTATACATGAATGCATTGTTCTATCCTGCCATTCTAAGGAACGACGTTGGTATACTGAAGTAAATGTCAATACTACCATAACTAAGATGTCATAGACTAAGATATACCATCACTAAGATGTCAACATCTTAGCAAGTTCATGTACCTTACTCTGAGAATGCAAGTGTCCACAGGAGAAATATGTATTCAAATTATTTTCTTTTATAAATAACCAAAAATGGCAGCCTTTTGTTTTAAAATATTTTTTATAATCTTTTGTTTGCAACATTTGGCATTCCTTGTTATCAAAAATTAACATGCTGATTCACTTGAACAAAACATATCAATGAAAGAACAAAACCAATATAGAAACACTTATTCTGCTTACCATTATGGGTAATTAATCATTTTTTTCACACATTTGTTATTTTAATAATAACAACTTTATTATATACACAGTCTAGTCACATTAATGTGACCACCACCTACTTTATTATAATATATGATAATTATATGAAAATGGTTCACTGGAGTCGGCATGGCTCAACATCCCAGTGAACACCTTCAGAAACCTAATTGACTCTCTTCCTGTACGCCTTTGCAGCGGTCCGCTCTGCCAAAGGTGGTTATTCTGGCTTTTGACAGGTGGTCACATTAATATGACTGGACTGTGTATATAGATATATTTTTGTCTGGTGCTCGGGGCCACAAGTGTCGGGTTCAAATTCCGTCAGATGCCATGGATGTGTATAGTGGTTCGGAATCCAAGGTTCGTAACCGTAACCGTAGATCTCAGTCTAATATGACTGTAGACCATTCGGAGTAGAGCTGACAACCCTTCTCCGCAAAAAAAAAAAAAATCTCATGTTTCAGAATCTGCCAGTGGGCATACGGCGTTGGCCCACTATGGGCTGTTGCAACTTTGATAAAGAATAAGATATATTTTTGAGGACCTATCAATGAATTGAAATAGCCTGGTTTTTTAATCCCACTTGTGTTGAAGAATTTATGAAAATTGTTTAACTAAATTTATTGATACTAATACCTGCATCTAAATTATTTTTGTGTCTTTTTCTAATCTATCGTTTAAAACGAATCCAAATATTAAAAAACCACCATTTTATTTTTATTGATTTTGTTTATCTCTACGGTCATTTTTTGCACACTGTGGGCTAATTAGACCGAGACCGAAACCTACAGTTTAACGTGGATTCCAAACCACTCACGAACATCCATGCCACCGCCAGGATACAAACCTGAAGACTGTGGTGGACCCAGCGACTATATGGCTAGCTAATTTGTTATCAGGCCGCTTATTTTTTGATTAATAATAGTTTGCAATTAACACCTTGTTACAGCTACTATCGAGTCTGCTCGTTTTCTAAAAGTAGTGACTTCAACAAATGCCCCAAACTTTTTTGGAACCTGATACATGCACGCTACTTACACTAATTACCACTGAGTCTAAACATGAGTGTTAGAAAAAAAGAAGGAAGGATATGATGCAAATTTATTTGAAGTGTGAAAAGTTTCTGATAATACTTTAAAAGGATTTCAATTTTAAACTGAGCCAATTTAAATGAAAATATTTTTGTTCTTTATCAATTTGCAAAGCAAAGATCCTAACAAATGATGCCTCCAATCAAGTTTGGGAAATATTTCAATCCTAGAATAATAAGTGGGAGGGAAAAAGGAATTTGTCTTATAAATTATTTTCGAGCAAACTGCGCATTAAATAAATGGGCATTTGGATGCCTCCGCTCGGAGCTCATTTGCGAATATGAATTTCACTTTCAGAAAAAGCAATTTATACGGATAAATCATGTTTGCTGCGAAATTGCTTGTTAGAGAGATTCGTTAGATTCCATTCCACAAAAAATATTTTATTCGGTGCAATATTTTTTTTTCTTTTAAAATATAAAAAGGAGATATATAGCTATATTTTTATTTCATTGATTTCATTTCATTGATTTTTAACCTCATACAATTTCGTGCATCATACAGGGTTGCGAGAATTTACAATAGTAATATTTATAAAATCATTTCATATCATACAATACATGGGAAAAAATAAAGAAACGGATTGATAAAGAAAAATTAATAATAGTTATTTATAATAAAAGTTAATCAATAATCCAAATTTTGGATGGATAAAGTTAAATAATAATAATATAAAAGAAAAAAAAAACTAAAAAAAAAATAATCGGATTGGTCGATATATAGGTTATCCATAAAATTTAGAATTTAATGTAAGAGTAAAACGCATATATGTACTATATTTCATATTTCAACGACTATATTTCAATGAAATATTGAATATAGTTAGTGGCAACGTGCTCTGCTGGATGAGTATTAGGGCGGAGGTTCAATGGCGGCTTTGTTTTAAGCAGTGTTTCAAAAGAACTAGGAGACTTCGAGGGCATTTATGACAGCATCTTACCTGGTGGCTCTTACCTCGTATTGGGGGAGGGACTATATTGGTTGGGGTATTTCTTGTTTTCTCCCATACGAAACGCAAATGCGAGAGTTACTTCCCTAAAATCCTCGGAAGGCCCTTACTTCTTGACGCCACGGAGCTAATTTTTTCAGTCACTTTACTGGTGCTCCAACACAACAGAAGCTGTCCCTTCTTCCATGAGAAACGATTCATTGACTTGGTCTAGATGCTGCTGTCTACAAAGTAAGATAAAAAAAAAAGAAAAACGCTGCACGGTAATCTTAATAAAATTAAAAAAAAAAAACTAGAAAATACCAAACGATTTTTCTTTCCTGAAAAACCTCATTTTCATTGTAAAATAAATTGTCTTTGCTTTCACTAAACGATCTCTTAAAAAAAATTTCGGGGAAGAAATTTGAAAAAAAGTGTAAAAGAGCTAACTATAAGAGAAATTTGAAAAAAAAAAAATTGAAAATGGCCAAGGGTACAAAAAGTGGTCAGATACAAATGAAAAAACCTACCTCAAAACAACATCCATATATTTTACGGTTAAAAAAGTAGCATAGAAAGCTAACATATACACACAAGAATTTTCATAGGTTAAAATTTTTAAAAAATTATTCAAAAACTTTAATGTACAAAGAAATAGGACGTGCGTTCCAATGGTGACGTACGTAAAAGAGAACTCAGTTTCGAATCCGCTGTCAGTGTCAGTTGCAGTCTCTGTTTCCAAAAACGAGAAAACATGATGGCGACTGTGACAATGTGTGTAAAGACCTTCCCGTGGATAATGAAACTACCTGATAAAGTTTTCGGATTTTCGTACGCAAATGCAGACTAGTTATCCCTGAAAGTCACACTGGAAAGTATTTCTCTTCCTTCACCACCTATGGTCTGTTGGACATTAGGGTAGCGCTCTGGCCGTTGGTACCTCATGCTTCAGGTTCGAATTCTGGCTGTGGCATGGATGTTTGTGAGTGGTTCGGAATACATGTTAAAATGTAGGTCCTGGTCTGATTAACCCTCGTGGGCAAAAATGACGTGCGACAAACCAAACTTCCTTCATCACCCGTCGGTGGGCTGTTCGTGGCATTCATAAGTGAAGCACAAGACTCACCTATGTTCACAAAAAATAAGGAGTAATAAAAACAAATAAATGTAATAAAATAAAAATAACAAAATGAGCATGTAATGTTAATATACAATAAAATTTTTCGAAAGAAAAAATAATAGAAACATTATTTTAAAAAAGAACTATATTGTATATCGGTGGGACTCGTTTATGTATGCCATGATGCCCTGCATTTGCTTATCATATTGAAGAAAAACAAGAAAAATCTTTCTTTAATTTAATGAATTTTTGTGCACATTATTTGAAAAGCAAATAAGTCTTTTTGCAAATCGGTCAATAAATCCACTTAAATAAAATAAAACCACTTTAAAATAAATTTAGTTAACAAATCCATTTAAAGATACAAAATAGCGTTTTTACTCTTAAACGTATAAAATTGCAACAATAATAATTCTTTACAATTTGCTTTTAGAAAGAAATGAAATTATTTTATTTCGTTTCAGGTTATTTTGATGCTTTTTTTCCGAGTTTTGTATCAAATTACAACATTTATCTATATTTTTTTAGAAAAAGTTCTTTATCTAGTTTGATTTATAAAAATCTATTCTTTAATATTAGGAAAATAGCTTCTTTTTTAATCCGGAATCTGAAAAGAATTATCAATTTTGAACTGTAGAATTTTTGAAAACAAATTTAAAGTAATTTACTTTCAATTTTGTAGGTTTAAATTATAAATTTAACACATCTCATTTTATTGTTTTAATTACGATAGGATAACATATCTATTATAATCGATTTCATTTGGAAAAAAAAAAAAAAAAATTCGTTGATTTCTTTTAAATCGATTAACTATCGATTTAATAATAGATTAACTAATCGAAATGATATTTTTAATTACATTAATACTTATTTCCAGAATAATTTCATAATTTAGAATCTATGTTTATATACCTATCTTAAAAACAAACAGTTTCCATTTCTTTTTATTAATTTGTTAATTATGAGACAAAATAATATTTTTATTTCATTAGGGTTAATAGTCATAATTAAGTATTATACAACTTTATAACAATATACATCTATACTTTACATCTATACTACAATATTATACTACAGTACAAACATTAGTTGCTTTAAATAATTTTAAACTTTTATTGGTTATATAAGTGAATTCTTATTGTATATAATAAGAAAAAAATTTAATTTTCCCACTAAAATCTATACATTAATATTCTTTTATTATAGCTTCACTATTGATATTGTAAACTTTATTCGAAATTGATTAAGTAAAATATATCGATATTAATCTGTATCTGCATTTTAATTATTTCATGTGCATTTTTTCTAGTCTATGAATCATCTTTAAAAAAAAATTCAAATATTAAAGAGTTCGTACAAAATCAAATTAAAAAGCTGTGCTTAGCTGTTTTCATACCATATTGTCAACTATTTGTTTATTTTATTTTAAGAATCTTTTTCCCCGCTACAATAGCTACAATTCATTGATATCAAGAGCTACATTGCTGTTCACTTGGAATAATGCAGATTCATGAATGAATGAAAGCAATATCAAATCATTATAACGGAAAATAAGTCATTTTTTTCATAATTTTTTCTTTTAATCTTAGAAATTTTATTATTATAACATAATTATTTTATTATTATAGCCTAAATTCTTCACTTTTAGATTGAAAATTCTATGCAACATTAATTAATTAAAGTAGATTAATAATTAAGTATAACCTTTTAAATTTTTCATGACTTTCCTTTTCTTTTGCGCAATTAATTATCGTTTAAGAGAAAATGAATTATTAAAAAAATCGTTTGGAATTTAAATTTTGGTTACTTAATAACAACAAAATTCTGATAAAGCAATTTTTTTAACTAAATTAAGTAAACGCAACCTTCTCATTAGAGCCTAATTATTTATTAATGTAGTCTAATTTTTCCACTTTTATAGTGAAAATTCAATGCAACACTAATTAATTAAAAAAATAATCTATAACTATCTATTTTTTTTTTTTTGTGATTTTCCTTTTCTTGGGCGTAATTAATTGTCATTTAAAAATAAATAAAATATTTAAAAATCGTTTGGAATTTAAATTTTGATTAATTGATATCGGCAAAGTTCTTTTAAAGCAATTTTTCAATTAAATTAAGTAAACGCAACCTTATCCTTATAGCCTAATTATTTATTATTATATCTAAATTTATCATTTTATATTGAAAATTCAATGCAACATTAATTAATTAAAATAGATTGATAACTATCTATAGATCTATAAAACTATCTAATTTTTTTGTGCCTTTCCTTTCGTTATTCGCAATTAATTGTCGTTTAAAAGAAATGAAATATTAAAAAATCGTTTGTAAGTTAAATTTTTATTAATTAATGACAACAAAATTTTATAAAGCAATTTTTTAATTAAATTAAGTAAACGCAGCTTTGAATTATATCTGTATATGTCTTATTTTATTTAATTAATTTATAACAACAAAGTTCTTATAATGCAATTTTTTAATGAAATTAAGTAAACGCAGATTTGAATTATATCTGTATATGTCTTATTTTAATTTTTAATTAATTTATAACAACAAAGTTATTATAAATCAATTTTTAATTAAGTAAACGCAGCTTTGTATTACACCTGTAAATATCCTATTTTATTTGGATTTTAAATTTGGATTAATTAATAACATCGTAGTTCTTATAAATCAATTTTTTAATTAAATTAAGTAAACGCTGATTTAAATTGCACCTGTATATACCTTATTTTATTGTGGAATTTTTGATTAATTAATAACAACAAAGTTCTTATAAAGCAATTTTCTTAATTAAATTAAGTAACGCTGAGCTTTGAATTGCATCTATATATGTCTTTTTTTATAGTGGAATTTTGATTAATTAATAAAATAAAGCAAATTTTTTAATAAATAATAAAAATCCTATAAAGCAAAAATAATCTTATAAAGCAAATTTTTAATTAAATTAAGTAAACCCAGCTTTGAATTGCACCTGTGATATGTCTTATTTTATATTTGTTTTATGTCTTTCGAAACACTGTTTAATAAAGTAAGAGACACAAACCTCATCAAGTTTTAGGGCCATGTTTTACGTGATTCTATTTCCTTCAGCCAACGAATTTCTAACTTTACAAGAGTGAAGACTGAATCTAATAACACATAAAATGAGTTCACGTGCTGTGCTGATCAGTTTTCATATCATATTGTCAGCCTATTTCTTTATTATATATATTTTTTTTTTAAAAATCTTTTCTTTCTTTTTTTCATTCTTCCGTTGGCAACAACTTCCAATTCCTTGATACCAAGAGTTCCCCCATGTTGCTCACTTGGAACAAAACAGTTTAATGAAAGAACAAAAGCAATATCAAAACACTTATCCTTTTCACTATAACGGGCAATAAGCCATTTTTTTCACAGTTTTGTTCTTTTTTTCATATATATATATATATTTGGGAAAAGCCTATCATCGGGCAGAAATAAAGTTGTTTACGAGTTTTCTTATCCAAAAGTTGGCTATTTTTTGGCAGGAAGCCCGAACAACTGCTAGGCCTAATTCATTTTGGCAGATAGGATCTTCGCAGCGCGATTAAGACCCCTAAAGTCTTAAAGCTTCCCCATTCCCACATCTAGGACTTCAGGAATAAAATTGGAAAGGGATCAGCGCTTTTAATAGAAAAAGGCAATGTACCGTGAGATCAAATGCCTTGAAAGTCTTCGTCTAATTAAGCCATCGGACGTGGCAGATACTGAATGTGCCAATATGACGTTGTAGCTCAGCAGAATCTTTTGACAGTTTTAAGCGTTGTTGGAATAACCTTAAACCCTTCTCTCCTGATAATGACCAGTCAATTTCAAGCAGATTCTTGGATATATTACTAACAAAACTAAAGTTAGAAAGAATTTTTTTAACGTTACTAAATAAATAAGAAGCCTTATATTTGCGGTTCTAATAAGAAACTTCAACATTGGAAACTTTTGATTCTCAGGCAATTAAATTTCAAATTAATGATATATGGAATATTATCATTAAATTAGATATATGTTTGGTATAGAGTTTTGTTGTGTATGCTTTTTTTTTCAATTGCTTAATTGTGTATTATTTCGCTTGTTTAATTTTGTAAAACTTTCAGTTTTATACAATTTTTGGCTTTTATAATTGAAATCTTTTAGATTTATACGTTTTTATTTGGGTTGGATCAATGTCGAAATTAATGCCAATCAAACTTACCAGTTACTAATTTTAAGCCATCAGACGTGGCAGATACCGAATGTGCCAATATGGCGTTGTAGCTCAGCAGAATTTTTCCCAGTTTTAAGCGTTGTTTAAATAACCTTAAACCCTTCTCCTCTGATAATGGCTAGTCAATTTCCAAACTGATTCTTGGATATATTACTAACGAAACTAAAGTAGAAGGAAATTTTTTTAGCAATCCATCTTATTTATTTAGAAATGTAAGCCATCTTTTGCTAAATAAATAAGATGGATTACTTTGTGTTTCTAATAAGAAACTTTTAATACGCAGACAATTAAATTTAAGATAAATTATATATGGAATATTATGATTAAATTAGATGTATGTTTTGTAAAAATATAGTATTCCTATTAATTGTTGTGGGTTTTTTTCAAATTGTTTAATTATGTATTATTTTGCTCAATTTAATTTTGTACAACCTTCGGTTTCATATAATTTTGGGTTCATATAATTGAAATCTTTTATCTTTCTTTCTGAAATCTTTTATGTTTATACTTTTTTAGTTTTTATTTGCACTGAATCAACTTTGAAATTAATGCCGATCAAACTAATTTTATCAGCTAAAATGTTTATACATGAGAGTGCTGCTAGATTGGATCAGTTAATTAATCATCAAAATCAATTAAAACATTTTAAATGAATATTTATGATTAATATTTATTTTATCTCATCAATATGAAATAAATTATAGCTGAAATATCTTTATTAAAAAAGCAGTTTTCTTGTATTTGATAAATTACATATTTTTTTTTTGCCTGTCATTTTATTTATCGAATAAAAAAATTCCAACTATTTCAACGTCATGCATAAACTGTATAAATTTTTCAAATATTTATGTTCAACCTCAAGCATTTGATGTACCGAGTTCTCTTTTCGTAAATATCATCATTTTCTTTGGCTGTTTTATAAGAATATTTCTGCAAGCTTTAAAGAAAATTTTTTATTTTCTCTTCTTCATAATTCTTTAGAATTTTTTTAATATCCCTTCTTAATAATTCTTTAGGATTTTTTAATTTCGCTTCTTAATAATTCTTTAGAATTTTTTTTGATATCGCATCCTAATATTTTAAGAATTTATATTATCTTTTGGAATGGAGTTTGTTACAAATCCATATCGTATCCATAAAATAATTAAAAAGCTATAATGATTAATAACAGTTTTTATAATTTAAGTTTACAAAAAGGTGTAACAAAAAAGGTGTTTACAAAGGTGTAAGTACTAAACAAATCAATGATATAATAATAAAACCATCAAACTAAATGGTTAATTTTAAAGGACACATGGCGTTACAAAGAGAATTAAAACAAAAAGGGAGATAAAGAACACATTTAAGAAACATTAAAATAAGATTTTGCATATTTACAAAAAGCTGCGAAAAGCATGTTTCTTATTAGAAAATTGACAAGAGCAATTGATTAAGCAACCATTTGACTTTTGGAGAAAAATTTTCTATTTTATAATATTCAAGCCTGGAGAGACGCAAAAGAATATGATTTGCGTCCCACCTACATTGCCATGTAAAGACCAGTGAACGCAGCTTAAATCTTTTAAAAAGGAGTTAAAACCAGTTTAATAGGAGTGTCCAATCATAAAAAGGACTGGTTCTGAAATCAGTAAAAAAATATGAGCTCTAAACATTTTGGGAATAGAGGGAAAGTACTTTTTTGTGATAGAGGCACTGGAGGATTGTGCAATGTATTTCACAGATTATTGGTTTTGTCTAACTGTCTTTCTAAATAAGATTTTGAAATATTAACATTAATTTCAATGTTGCCGTTTGATGGTTTCTTTTGCAAGTCAATAATTCTTTGTAAAGAAAAGCAGTAAATATTTAATATACCTACCTATAAAATTTGACAAATTTATTATGATTTAATGAATGGGGTCAGAATAAGTGATTAATAGCCTTTTGTGTAGAAGTTTATTTTTTTTTCTTTCCCACTTGTTAGACAGCAACATCTCTTCTAAGTCCAAGAACCCGTGTGGTCTCATGGAAGAAGGGAAAGGGATGATAGATTCTGTTGGGATGGAGCACCCGCAGGTAGAAGTCTGACTTGGCTCTAAGTTGAGGAAGAAGAAGGACAGTGCCTTCCGGGAGGACTTTCAGGGGAACTACCCCACATTTGCGTGTCGTATGGGTTTTATTTGTCGCTTTACGTTATTTTGGGCACTCTTTGGGCTAATTAGACCAGGACTTACAGTTTAACGTGGATTCATAACCACTAACAAACGTCCATGCCACTGCCGGTATTCTAACCTGAAGTCTGTGGTACCAAAGCCCAGAGCGCTATCCAATTGGCCATCAGGACGCGCGTATCATATGGGAGAAAATGCGGAAAACTCCCATCAGGTAGTCCGACTAAGGAGGTGATATGCTGCTTGAATGCAGCAACAAAGGGGATGAACCTCTGCGGTACGCGTTTGACAGTCGGCTTGAATTGGCTGTGAATCGAACCCGGGTCACCCGTTAACATTCTACCACTAAACCATCGATGCTATAAATGCTTATTTAAAAATCCACATCTAAATTTTTAAATAAATAACTTGGTAGATTAGGTGCACAATTTTTTGTAAGAAAAAAAGCCCTCAGTAATCCAAAAACAAGAAAAATAAAATAAAAGATAAACATTTATTTCGCATTTCATTTAATATAATTGTAAAAGCATTTGGGTTTCAAATTCCAAAATAAAATAAAATTGGGAATTTTATAAAATATTTAATACTTTTTCTTTTTATTTCATTCACTTAAAAGTATTAAATGCCATTGTGTTGCATTACATTTTATTATACATAATAAGTAAAAGCAAAATATTTTCACTAATAAAACATTTCAAATAAAAATTTATAATAGACAGAAATAATACTCGCAATAAATCTAAGATAAATTTTAAATTGATGTCAGATGTTTGCATAATAATAATTCTAGACGCTTATCTAATAATAATCCACTCCTTCATTAAACGCTATGATCATAAATATTTTTCAATTGACAAACAACCTTGTGGATAATTGATAGAAGATGTTTTGATTAAATTTTTATCTTAGCTTTAATTAGAGCCATTTGAAAAAGTTTGTCCAGCTAAGAAATTGATGACTACAATCCGATTAAAATAATAAAATTATGTAATTAAATTAATTAAATTTATTGTATAATTAGGCGTTGCCACATGAAAATGGAGCGAAATTTTTCTAGAGCTAAAGTTAATTATGTGAAATATTTTTAAAAGATCATCTTTATGGTGAGAGTATCTCAATAATTCATTAAATTATTCAGCTTTATTCATGATATGGAAGGCTTGAAAATAGATTCATTAAATATTGTAGAAAACATTTAAGGATCATTTTTGAAAATTATATAATCATATTATGGTCAAGATTGGCCCAGTTTTTAGATTTAATAAATATGTTCTTAAATAAAGCACATTGCATTAATAATTATTTGAAATAAATTAATAGATTGAACTTAATCAATGAAATTATTATAAAGGAAGTTTAATATTTTAAAATATTTATAAAATCTGCTGTTAATATCTGTACTGTAGAACATAAAATAAAATTATATTTTTTTTTGCAAAGGGAAACCATGAAATGCTAACTTTGTTTTATTTTCCACATTTTATCAATATTTTTTTTACTATAAATAGAATGAATTATGTGTTTTAATAGTAAATAGACAAACGAAATGATATAAATTTTTATCATAGAGCAATATTTTGTTACTCATTCCATTTAAAAACCATTGAAACCTTTTGGGACAAAATTAGTTCTCCAAATAAGGCCAGTATTATCCGATTATGAAATTAAGGAAAAAAATTGAAGCGTCGGAAATGATGATGAAACCAACTTATTGCTGCATTGTCAACGGCTTAAATGTTGCATTGATGAAAATAAAGTATTAAATAACTTTCTTGAATTGATCCAAAATAGATCTTGATTGAAATTATCTAAAGAAAAGAAGAAAAAAGAAATTTATCTTCTTTGAAAATTTGATGGAAATGAATTGACTTTTTTTTGAATTGATGGAAAATAGTTTCATTTAGAATCTATGACGACAGTCCCAACACTAGAATGTGATTCATATGCAATTTATATATATATTTATAATAGAAAGCACACCATATTCATTAAAAACTGATGTAAATATTGAAAATGCTCTTGAAAAATTGAAAAACTGATATATATAAATATTGAAAATTGCTCTTGAAAATTGATGTAAAACAACTGATGTAAAATTGAAAATTGCTCTTGAAAAATTGATGTAAAAACAACTGTTGTAAATATTGAAAATTGCTCTTGAAAATTGATGTAAAAAAAACTGATATAAACATTGAAATTGCTCTTGAAAAATTGATGTAACTGATGTAAATATTGAAAACTGAAAAATTATAAAGTGATTATAAAGTGCTTATTTCATTACACATTTTTTCTGCTTTTATTAGAATGGAGTGATTTGACATTTCAAGACAATATCCTTGATTTCGATAATCTTTACAGAATAAACTATCCTGTAATTTCCTTTTTGTAAAGTTTATTTGCTAAATAAATTTATTGGGCACGATGGCTGAGTGACTAACGCTCTGGAGCTCAGGCCACAAGTTCCGGTTCCAGTCCCAGTGGTGCCATGGATATTTGCAGTGGTCCGGAATCCACTTTAAACCGTAGATCCCAGTTTAAAATGACTAGGGCGGACGGGCCTCTCCACTCTGTAAAAAGAAAACAGCTCCTGTCTCGAATTCTACCAGTAGTCAGACAGCCTTAGTCCACTATGGGGCTGTTGTTCCAAGGAAGAAGAAAAGAACTGCCCATCTGTTGCAAAAGATAATAATAAACTAAGATTTTTTGGCTGTCCTGTATAAAAAGTACTATTGTAGGGACTGTAGTACTATTTGTAGTAGCTTCTATTGTTTAGAAAAAGTTTAGATAACAATGATTAAATATATCCTATCTTATTTCATAATATGACTGTAGAGCGTTGGGTGTAAGGCGGTCAATTCTATCCCATAAAAGAAACCATCTCCTGTCTCGAAATCTGCCAGTAGCCAGACAGCCTCGGCTCACCAATGAAGAAGAAGAAATAAATTTCTACCAGAGAATTGAAAAAAAAATAAATAAATACCGTTTAATCGATAAATTGAAAATGCGGGTTAAACTATAATAATAAATAATCGTGCATCATTGAAAAATGGCTCATAAAAAGTAAGGAAAACAAATGCATATATACACGAAATCTGCTTCTACGTTTACATATTACATGAATTTATGTACACATAAAATTCTAAACGTGCTAGAGAACTATGGGTTATAAAATCCTTATCTTCTGTTACTTTATTTAGTATATTTATGTTACAGAATTTTGAGTTTGTTAGTTTGTTCGACTCTCTGTATATAACAGTAAAAAGTATATTATGGCTTCAGGTGAAATTTACTTGCAAAATTTCCAAACTGAAAACTACTCAAAATATATTTTATACAAGTCCCCTTATGCACTTGATATTTTATTTGGTTCTTCTCGAACTTGAATGAGAAATAAAACGGGTAAAAAATTCTGATATTTAATACTTTGAGATTCCTTACAACTCGATTTGTTACAACTTACAGAATTTATTGAAGAGTATTGAATGCTCACTAGAATCACAAAAATACAAATAAATAAATAAAATAAAATAGAAAAATATTTTAGAAAATTGTTTTTGATAATATATTTTCTCATGTTTAATTGTTTTAAATGTTATTTATACTTTTGCTATGTAATGTTTCATATAGTTTTAAAAATGTGAATAATTTTAAACCAATAATTATTTATCAATTATTGGTTTAAAATAATTTTTTGTCTATTCCGAAATTATAAAGACATTGACTCCTTATATTCACTTTTAATATTTATTTATATATTTTATATATATATGTATTTGTGTATGCATATATATATTCATTTCTAATCGCAAGAAACTAAATGAAATTAATATAAATTGACCGATGCAAATATACTTTAAACAAGTAATATAAAAAAATTTTTAAGTCAATTCCTACTTTTCTTTACTATATTGCAAAAGTCCTTTAAAAATAATTCTCATTCATTTTTTTTAAAGTTTATCTGACGCCATCTATTGGTAGATATATGCAACTAAAATCTAAAAAAACTAAAATTAATTCATTAAATTTAATTACTGAATTAATATTTGAAAAAACTGCATTAACATACAGTGCCATCCACTACAAGTTAAAAAAATGTATTTAAACTCGAGTGCATGAATAAAAGGATTTTATGAACGATTGAAAATTGGAACAAGATATATATATGGGGAGAGTGTGAGCTAATAGAAGGAATTGAAAAAAAGGCTTTATTTATAAGTATATATGAATAACTTCCGAAATATTGAAGGTACAACTTTACAATTTTGCTTGAATGTACACATTATTTACAGATATAATTATATATATATATATATATAATGAAATTTTGACCATTTTTGGGTACCCTTTAATATTTATTTTTTATATAGCAGTGAATAATGCAGTTGCATCTTTTTTAATCAGACCAAAAATTAAAATCCAGATTAAATTTACAAGTTATTTATTCACTATCACTATCTTTTGTCTTTAATATGATACATGAGAAAAGATAATACATTTTTTGTTTGTGTGATTTATTATTTTTTAGTATTTAAATATCTTTTTTTTTTATAATTTTATATGTATGCTTCATTTAAAGGAAAATTAATTGTAATAATAGTTGTTTAGGATATTTTCAATCCCTTCAATCCTTACTTATATTCCTTACCAGATAAAAATTGAGAGAAATTTCTTGAGAATTCCTAGAAATTTGGTTGATCACTGAAAATTTATATATTTGCAATAGAATAAATATACAAAAATATTATATTTTTGTAGTGCAAAAATATTTTTAAGTCTTATTAAATATTTCTATTAAAATTATATTTCATAGTTTAACAAATTACTTTCATTTTAACTAATATGTCGTCGAAATTTATCTTATTTAATTTAAAATTGATAGTATTCTTTTCATTTTTTTCCCACCTATAGCTGTTTAAATTTATATTGATGTTTATTGAAGGCTTTATTAGCATAACGCTGCGAAAAATGTGTTTACTTCGAATTCTTATGCAGTTAAGTCTTGTTAATCACATTTAAATCTTTATTCTTTTTATAAAATCTCTTGTAGTGTCTTCTTTAGAAACCAGAAGCTTCTATTTAATACGATATTTAGAAAGTGTAAGACTTTATAAAACACAAGAATAGATGTTTAAATTTAAATAAAGAAAAAAATGGTTTTCCTTTAAATTAATCTATGTTTATTTAATGAAAAATTTATAATTAATGAACTCTTTCTTAGATAAAAAAATATTTCACAAACTATTTCATTGAATTCATCTCTTATTAATTAATTCATCTTATGATTCTTTACTCAGAATAAAATGTCATCAGAACAAGTGACATTTAAATGGATTCTATGCTGATTTAAATAAGAAAAATTTCTTAAAAATAATCCATGTTTAATTTTAAATATTTTTTTTAAATTTAATGAATGATTTAAATTTACACAATATTTTATTAAACTCTTTCATAAATACAAAAGATGCACAAATTGTTTCCTTGACATCTATTGTCCTTTATTAATTTATCGTGCTATGTTTCTTTATTCAGAATAAAATGTCAGAGCAAGTGCCATTATGGTGTGAAAGGTGCCATCTTTTTCGTTAAATTAAATATTCAACAATTGTAGATGGCATTCATTGTCTAAAATCGTGTCAATCATTTTTCTCTGTGAGTTGGAACGTTTTATCTTCATGACTTTAAGACAGTCACATAGGATAAAGACACTTTGATTTTTAGACATATTGAGACATTTAAAAATATTTTTTTAAGAAATATTTCATTTAAATTTTCAAGAATGATAAAATATTTTTAAAAAAATGCATTAAATCATATATTGTTGTTTAGTTTTAAAATAATTTTGAATTAAAATAGTTTTGAAGTAATTTATAATTATATGATTTATCTTTATTTTTATCAATCAATTAATAAATATTTATGTCCGACTCGTGGCTCAATGGCAATGTGGGCTGCAGGTGAGTATTAGGGCAGAAGTTCTATCCGTTTGCGGCTTTGTTGTAAACATAGTTTTTAAAAACAAGAAGACTCGATGGCGTTTGGGATGTCCAGCATCTTACCTCCGTTAGTCAGACTATTACTATTCCCACCCACACCACATCACATAACCATGACTAGAGCTAAGTTGTCCCTTTACAGTTTGGGAATGATTAGATTGAAAAGTCTGTTTGGGCTCTGTGACGCTCTACGATCCTGTAAGACCGGCACCAGACAGTTTAAAAGTGGATTCCGAACCACTACAAACATCCATGGCACCGCCGGGATTCGAACCCGAAACTTGTGGTGCTGATCTCCAGAGTGTTAGCTACTGGCCATCAGGACCCCATGTTTTCTAGGTCGAAGAGTTTTCCATGGGTTTCTTCTTGTACAGAAATGCAAACGCTGTAATTTCCTCTAAAAGTCCATAACGGAAGACCTTCAGCCCAAAACATGGGGTCTGAGCCAGACGTCTACCTACTTGTGCTCCATCACAATAGAGAGTTGACCAGGGTTTTCCCTCCATCCATGAGTAGATTACTCATGTAGTGTCAATCCCACTGCAGGAAACTGAGAATTATTATTAATTATTATTAAGCAGGATTATTATTGAGGATTATTATTAATTATTATTATTGCAGGATTATTATTAATCATTATTATTGAGGATTATTATTAATTATTAAGATTATTATTGCAGGACACTGATGATTATAATAACAATAATTATTATTTATTAATTTTTTGGCCCCCTAAATTCCATTTCACTAATATAGACATGTTCTAAACTATGCTAATTATTATTAGAAAAATATATTTAATTTCTTGAAATTTTTGCTTAAATTTTGTTTATTAGTTTCTCTGTTTTCAATATAAAAACTACACATTCATGAAAATTTCCTTCAGTGTATATAATGGTTGTTTTAACTTCACAGAAATTTAAATATCTGATTATATTACAAATTTAGAATTTCACTTTTAAATTGTTACTTGAATTATCGACTACTTAAAATTAAAATAATAATTGATTAGTAATATCGATTACTATCAAAATCCCATTGCAAGGTATTAGTATAATAACTTAGTTACATAAATAAAAATAAACGATTCGATAATTGAACGTTATATTTTAGAAAAAAAATCTCACTTTGTATAACCAGCTTAATTGACATCAATGAAAAAAAAAAATGTATGTCCGTAATATTAAATTAAATCGAAAAAATTAGCTTCGTATAACATTATAATTTAAAATTGATTAAATCGAACAAAAATAAAAAAAACACAATTTTCTTTATCATATATTTACGATTATTAATATTAATATAATATAAATACAATTTCTTAAATGAAAAATGATTTGTTTCATTAAAAATATTTTAAGCATATTATTTCCTATATTAAAAAAGAGACTAATCTCTTATATTATCAAAAATGTAGCAATATAAATTTAATTTGTCATATTTTACATTATTATCAAAATTAATTTTAATACATGTAGCTATCTTTTTTTTTTTTTTTCATTTGTGAGATTTCAAATATAATTTTAAATTTATTGGAAAATTCATAATAGAACTAATTAATTTATGAATAAAATGATCGTGTAATAAAAACATTCACAGTGTATTTCCAAAGCAAATATTACTTTCTTTTAGATTACAGATGCTTTTAGATTGAATTAAAAATAAAAAATGAACAGCATAAAAAAAAAAAAAATCCTAGATTAAAATTTATTGTAGCAAATAAAGTTACTATATTTCTTTTCTAAGCATACAGACTCCTTTTAATGAAAATAATTTTACAGAGGTTTTTTTAAATTCATATTATATTCAGCAGACAGACATGAGGAGAACAAATTTAGTATAAATAAAAAGAAGAATTATGCATAATAGAAAACCCTTTCTCTCTGCAGTTTTTATTTTTTAATTCTTTTTAGTTAATGAAAACGCGAATCAAAAATCCAGTTTTCCTGACGTAAAAATTATCAAATAAAAATAAAAACTCCAAAATTTAAATTTATTCTTCTTCACAGGTGTAACAATCCCATGGGGGGGAAGAATGTTGTCTGCCTACTGGCAGATTTCGAGACAGGAGATGTTTTCGTTTTACGGGGTAGAGCTTTCAGTCCTACGTCCAACAGTCGTATATTAGACCGGGACCTACGGTTGAAAGGGGATTTCCGAACCACTACAAACATCCTTGGCACTGCCGGGATTGGAACCCGAAATGTGGACACCGAGCGCCAGAACGCTAGTCATTCGGCTATCAAGACCCCATAGTAATATTATTATTATACATAATAATAACACTATAATAATCATTATTATTATTGTGTTTAATAATAATACTATAATGATCAATAATAATTAATTATTATTGATCATTAATAATAAATAAAGATCATTAAAGTATTATTATTAATACTATAATAATCATTAAAGTATTATTATTTAATAATAATAATAATACTATAATATTCATTATGCTATTATTAATGTGTATAATATTACTACTATAATAATCATTAAGCTATTATTATGTCGCTTAAAATTTAAATGACGGTAACTTAAACAGTCTTGGATAGCAATTAAATGTCCATGAAAAAAGCAACATCTATAAAAATGTCGGACACTATTAAATATGAATTAATTTCCTAAATTAAATTGAGTTTGGTTTGTTATATTATCAAAAATGTAGCAATATAAATATAATTTGTCATATTTTACATATTATCAAAATTAATTTTAATTGCAGTTATCTTTATTTTTCATTTGTGAGAATTCAAATATATTTTCAAACCTATTGGAAAAAATCATAATAGAAGTAATTAATTTATGAATAAAATAGTCATGTAATATAAAAAAATTCACAGTGTATTTCCAAAGCAAATATCAAATACGCTTTACAGTTGAATAAAAATATAAAAGCGTAGAAAATTCCGAGATTAAAATTTATTGGAGCAAATAAACTTACTATATTTCTTTTCTAAGCATACAGACTCCATTTAATGAAAATAATTTTGCAAAGGTTCTTATAAGTCATATTATATTTAGCAGACAGTCAGAGTCAGACACGAGGAGAACAAATTTAGAATGAAATTTAAAAGAAGAATTATGCATAATAGATAACCCTTTCTCTCTCTACAGTTATTATTTTTCATCTTTTTAGTTAATGAAACGCGAATCAAAAATTCAGTTCTCTTGACATAAAAATATCAAGAAAAAAAAAAAACTCCGAAAATAAAAGTTTCTTTTTCACTGGCGTAACAGCCCCATGGGGGGGGGGACAAGGTTGCCTGACTACTGGTAGATTTCGAGACAGGAGATGCTTTCGTTTTAAGGGTTAGGGTTTTCAGTCCTACGTCCAACAGTCGTATATTAGACGAGGACCTACGGTTTAAAGTGGATTCCGAACCACTACAAACATCCTTGGCAACGCTGAGACTCGAACCGAAACCTGTGGCACCTAGCGCCAGAACGCTAGTCATTCGGTTATCAAACCCCATAGTAATATTATTATTGTACATAATAATAACACTATAATAATCATTATTATTGTGTATTAATACAACTACTATAACGATCATTAAACTATTATTATTTTGTATATAATGATACTATAATAATCTTTAAACTATTATTATCGTGTATAATAATAATACTATAATAACCTTTAAACTATAATTATTGTGTATAAAAATAATACTATAATGATCATTAAACTATTATTAATGTATCATTAAACTACTATAATAATCATTAAGCTATTATTATATCGCTGAAATTGTAAATGACGGTACCTTAAGCAATCCTGGATAACAATTAAACACCCATAAAAAAAATCATCATCTATATAATTGTCGGACACTATTAAATATGAATTAATTTTAAATTAAATAGATTCTTTTGAATATAGAAATTAATTTTGAATACATATATTTTTTTTCTTTTTAATTTGTGAGAATTCAAATATAGTTTCAAATCTATTGAAAAAAATTAATAATAAAAGTAATTAATTCATGAATAAAATAATCATAATATAAAAAATTCACAAAGCAAATATTACTCTCGTATGCTTTACGATTGAATAAATAAAAAGCATAAAAATTCCGAGATTAAATTTATTGGAGCAAATAAACTTACTATATTTCTTTTCTAAGCATACAGACTCCATTTTTGAAAATAATTTTACAGAGGTTCTTATAATTCATATTATATTCAGCAGACAGTCAGAGTCAGACATGAGGAAAACAAATTTAGAATAAAATAAAAAAGAAGAATTATGCATAATAGATAACCCTCTATCTACAGTTTTTATTTTTACCCTTTTAATTAATGAAACGCGATTCAAAAATCCATTTCTCTTGACATAAAAATATGAAGCAAAAATAAAACTCCAAAATTAAAATTTATTCTTTTTCACTGGATGTAACAGCCCAATGGGGGCAAGGTTGTCTACCTACTCGCAGATTTGTTTCGTTTGGGGTAGGGTTTGTACTACGTCCAACAGACCCTGTTAGACTGGAACCTACCTTTTTAAAGTGGATTCCGAACCACTACAAACATCCTTGTCAATAAAAAACTCGAACTAATTTTGATCTCACTTTTTTGCGCCAGAACGTTAGTTATTCGGCTACCAAGATCCCATAGTAATATTATTATTTGTACATAATAATAACACTATAATAATCATTATTGTTATTGTATAATATACTACTATAATTATATTAGGCTATTGTTAATGTGTGTAATAATAATACTCTAAACTATTATTGTTTGCATAATAATAATACTATAATGATCATTAAACTATTATTGTTTTGTATAATAGTATTATAATGATAATTAAGCTAGTATTAATGTGTATAATACTACTACTATAATTATCATTAAGCTATTATTAATGTGTATAATATTACCAATATAATCATCATTAATTTTATTATTATGTCGCTGAAAATGTAAATGACGGTACCTTAAACAATCCTGGATAACAATTAAACACCCATGAATAAAAAAATCGATATTTATAAAAATGTTGGACACTATCAAATATGAATTAATTTCTAAATTAAATAGCGTCTAGTCTGTTATATTATCAAAAATGTATCAATATAAATTTAATTTGTCATATTTTACAATATTATTAAAATTAATTTTTATACATGCAGTTATCTTTTTTTTTTTTGAAAAATCAAATATATTGGAAAAATTTATAATAGAAGTAATTAATTCATGAATAAAATAATCGTACAGTATAAAAAATTCACAAAGCAAATATTGCTCTCGTATGTTGCACGATTGAATAAAAAAAACGCATAAAATATCAAAGATTAAAATTTATTGAAGCAAATAATCTTACTCTATTTCTTTTCCTATTCATACAGACTCCATTCAATGAAAATAATTTTTTACAGAGGTTTTTATAATTCATATTATATTCAGCAGACAGACATGAGGGAGAACAAATTTAGTATAAAATAAAAAGAAGAATTATGCATAATAGATAACCCTCTCTCTCTTTCTACAATTTTTATTTTTTTATCCCTTTCAGTTAATGAAAACGCGAATCAAAAATCCAGTACGTAAAAATATCAAAAGAAAAATAAAACTCCAAAATTAAAAACTACTGAGATGTAAAAAGAAAAAAAAAAGTAAAAAAGTACAAACCCTCTGAGACCATTTGGTGATACCCTAATCACAATTCACTGTTTGACTTCAGTGCTAACAAGCCCTGTTACCATGACAACAGTGAAGTAGTGGTCCGCGTAAGAAGTCCCCCTTTTCAATAAAAGCAACTAATTTTCGATCTCACTTTTACTTTATTGGGGATTTTTTCCACTTTTTCCCCAATGGACCGATTCTTTATTGGGGAAATCTTTATTTGTTCTCAAATAAACACATCTCCTCTCTTCTTAGAGTCTTAGAGGTATTAGAAAATCGTGCGTTAAGTAACCGTTTCACACCCCCGACATCCATCCCTCTGTTCGATTCAACCTTATTTTCAACACCGAATTATTTAGTGTCTTTGCCCAAAAAAAAAAAAAAAAATTCAAAAGGAAATATTTTATTTGCCTTTCTGATTTGTCTTTTCTGAGCGTAGGATTTTAATACAAATTTTTTTTTTTCGATTGAGTTTGATATTTAATTTTTTATTTTTCTAAATCCCCCTAAAAAAATAAGGTAATGATTTCAATATTGACCTAATAATTTTTTCCTTAGAATGAGAATTGCAATTTAAAGTAAGGTTTTGTTTTAATTTTTTAGATAATTTTCTTTTGATTTAACTAAATTTTAATTAAGATAAAAAGTATTTTTTTTAATTATTTTGCAACTTTTAATATTGTCTGCTTTTCAATGTAACTGGAAGAAAATAGGTTTGATAATTTTAGGTTGCTGACATTTAAAAAGTAATATAAAAAAAAAAAAACTTTTTAAAGTCAAGGCTACTTTTTTTTCACTATAAAGTTGAAATTTTCCTCTTGCATCTGGCATCATTTTTAATTAGTTTGCAATGATTTATGTTGTCAGTTTTTCATTGTAACTAGAAAAAATAAGTTTGATAATTTTAGGTTGCTGACATTTTAAAAATAATATTTTAAGTAAAAGGTACCCAATTAAAAATGAAAAGATTTTTAAATTTATTTTGAGAATGTTTTATTTCATTTTTTATGTAATATGTGTATAAATAGGTATAATGTATATATGTAAGAGCTAATGTATGTGCTAAAACATACATATGTACATACATGCATGCAATATGTATCCCATAGCATTATATGTTGTTGTTCTAATACAGCTGAATATCAGAGACAGTTAATCTTGATGCCATAAGCAAGGGCACTCATTTAGCGCTTCCAGAATGTACGTGTAGCTTGAGATATGCTGCTCAATATTCCTCCGTAAGCTATCCATTTAAGATTTTCAACGATTATTTAATGTTGTTGCTCAAGTAAAAAAAAAATATTGTGCCGATTTGATTTTCTGAGCAAGGATTTCAACACGAATTTTTTTCGATTCAGTTTGATATTTAACTTTTTATATTTTCCAATTTAAAAAAAAAAAAATAAATAAAAAAAATAAATAAATAAAAAAAAATAATAAAAAAAAAATCTCTCAATATTGACTTAATAACTTTTTTTAGAAGTTAAAAATTGTAATTTGCCAGAGTTTTGGCACTCATTTAATATTTTTTATTTTAGGTAATTTTCTTTAAATGCTACGGAGGTTAAAACTACCAATCTTAACAAAATAAAAAGTATTTTTAATTAGTTTGCAAGATTTTATACTGCCAGTTTTTCAAAAAAAAGATGGACATCTTAAGTTTGATAATTTTAGGTTGCATATTTTTTTTCCGATTCAAAAATATTTTTTATATTTTTAATTAAAAATGAATAGTTTTCATTTATTTTGAGAATGTTTTTTTTTTCATTATTTTGGGATTTCCTTTAAAATACTAATATAATAATATTATATGATTTAATGTTGAAAAATAATCCTGTAATTGCTTATTTTTGTGCAGGTATTTTATTTGAGCGTTATTTCACGTATCTTCAGAAATAGAACATCTAATTTCCTTTATCTTAATATAAAAAGAAATACGTATTTTTATACACTCATTTTTCTGCTTTAAATAAATCGTTTTACTTCTATAAATTCCAGCTGCTGATGGCCAATTAGGTAGCGCTCTGAGCCTTTGATATCACAGGCTTCAGGTTCGTATCCTTGCTGTGGCATGGATGTTTGTGAGTGGTTCGGAATCCATGTTAAACAGTAGGTCCCGGTCTAATTATCTCAAAATGTGCAAAAAAAAAAAAAAAAAAAAAAAAATGACCGAAGAGCGACAAGTCAAACCACACTAAAAGATCTCCAAATATTTTACCACACATGTAGTTTCATTCCTTGTAATTAACGACTGACCATAATGATAAAAGAGCTTTACAAGGATGGCATGTGGCATGGCAAGGATGGCATGGATATTTGTTAAGATATATATAGCGTTAATTTTTCTTCTACCTTTTGAATATCTAGTAATTAATTTTTGCCAGACACAAAAAATGTAATTAGGACAAAAAATATATAAATATGTTAAATAAATTAATATTAAATATATATATATATATATATATAAATTAAATATAAATTTTAAACCTGGTGGGCCAAGGCCGTCTGCCCGCTGGCAGATTTCACACAGGAGATGTATTTCCTTTTCATGGGGTACGGTTGTTAATCCTATATCATGAAAAAAAAAAAATCATGAACCACAAAAACCATTATAAAAATCATGAAACCATAACTACAGACAAACTGTCTTCGATGAAAAGTCACCCCTTGCACAAACATTTCTGCTGCAATTTCCTTTTAAGAACCGCTGGAGCATGTTTAACTGCAACTGCAGAATTCCCTCTTCCTTTGATAACCACAGGAAAACAGATTACATCAGAGCGTTCGCAAACAGATTCATGTCTGGAACTCTCTCAAGGTAGTTCGTTCCCTTTTTGTTGGCAGAGAGACATGGATTCCGCTTTTGAATTGTCAGCATATCAGCTCCATTATAGTAAATACAAGAGATGTCTTTTCATATTTGGTGTACTACAGTGGTTCACAACATGTAAAATCACAGCAGGGTTTCCTGTAGGTCTTCACCAATTCTTGTCAACAACAAGTCTTGAATTGTTTGGTTTTGGACATTTCAAAGAATAGTTATGAATCATTTTTTAAATAAAAATAACATTAAGTTGTTTTTAAATTCAGAATCAAAATAAATATGGCTGCGAAATAATTTTTCATTTCAAATATAAAAACGCATTAAATTTTGGATTCTAAAAATTAGATTTCGGGATAAAAATGACAAATAAAGGAGTTATGCATTTTTAACCTGAAAGTGAAAACGATTTTTACGAAATTATTTTTATTATCGGGAAAAAAAATGGACGATTTAATTTCTTGGTTTGATTTTGGCTTGTCTTTCTAAGGTCATTTTTTGCACACTTTACTGTAATTAGACCGGGACCTACTGTATAATGGAGATTCCGAACTACTCACAAACATCCATGCCACAGCCGGGATTCGAACATGAAGCCTTTATTTTGTTGGAGCAGGATTCATTATTTAATATTAGAAATGTTTGTCATCATTTTATATTATTATCTCTTAAAATATTAGCAGTATTGATTTAAACAATTTTCTGATTTTAATTCGTGTATAATATGGTGGATGAATATAATATTATTTATTAATTAATTGGAATATTTGATGCATTCTCTAATTCGTTATTATATAAGGATATTCATTCAATACATAATTGTTAACTCAATATCTCATTTCGACATTCGATGCAATTTTTGTCATAATATCAATTAGTGCTTTTATAAATGTATGTTAATTTTTTTACACCTTTTCATTTCTTTCGGTTTTATGAATATTGAAAAAAATTATGAGAAAGGAGATCAGTCAATTAATATTAGGTGGTTCCTAACCATGTTTTATAAATTGTGCTTAATAAATTTAACAAATCAAAAAAACATTCCTTATATTTTAAGAAAATTCAATGTTATAGTTTTTCTAAGCCTAAAATATGAAATATTTTAAAGAAGATATTTTTGTGTACCATTATTATAATTGTACATAATAATAGTATTCTTCCTCATTGCCACAACAACCCCATGGTGGACCAAGACCGTCTGCCAAATTACAAAATAGGAGATGTTTTTTTATAGGGTAGGGTTATCAGCCCTTACGCCCAACAGCCATATATTAAACCGAGATCTACGGTTTAAAGTGAATTTCGAACCACTATAAACATCCATGGCACCGCTGAGACTCGAACCCGAAACTAGCGGCACCAAACACTAGTCTCTCGGCCATCAGGCTCGTATAATAACATTATTATTGTGTGTAATACGAATATTGTAATTATTATTATTGTGCGTAATAATAATGTTGTAATAATAATTGAGCTGTTATTATTGCGCATAATAATAATACTGTAATAATCATTAAGCTGTTATTATTGCGTATAATACTATTACTATAATAATCATTAAGATGTTTCTATTGCGTATAATACCACTGCTATTATACGCAATAAAAATCATTTATTGCGTTTAATATTACTACTTTAATAATCATCAAGCTATTATTGTTTTGCATAATAATGATACTATAATAATCATTAAACTATTATTATATTGCTGAAAATGTAAATGAGTGTAATTTTAACATTTATGGATAATAACTAAATCCCCATGATAAAAAAAGCAACATTTATAAAACTGCCTAACTCCATTAAATACGAATTAATTATGACTAGTGAAAGTTTTGGAAAATACCTTTTTATTAGTATTTTACAGTTCAGATAACAGAATGTGTAGTGAAATTTTAAAATATCGAAAACAAAACAAATAAAAAAAATTAATATAAACATGTTCTATAACGCAATTTAAGTTCTATATTAAAATTGTTACAAACCACTTACTGGAAATTGAGTTCAACGCTGTCAAACTTGACGTTTCCTGAATGAGTTATTTAGGAAGATATTAATTCAATAACAACCCTCCATTAACTCACTTAGTGTACATAATAGTCAATGAGCTGAGCAATATTATTCCGACAACCAATAGTTCAGGCATCATCCCTTAGTAAGTCATTAATGAAGGAAAAACAATAAGCGATATCATGCATTACTTAGAATATTTATCAATTAAATGATTCACATTCAACTATCAATTAAACTACCCAAATTAAAATAAGATTTAATTGCTACTATAATAAACATTAAGCTATTTTGGCTTTTTTTAGCTGTAGTATAGTATTTAAAATTAAAATGCAATAACTTTTAAAGATTTTAAATTGTTGTAAGCTGATTTGTTATAAGCCTTACAAGACTTTCTAATGAAAAGTCATAGTTTTGGAATTTAGTTAATGAGAATGTTTGGTTGGTGAATGATAATTAAGCTTTGCATTTGTTAACTGGGTTTAATTTTATTAAAAAAATACAAATAAATAAAAAAAGTCAATCTTCTTCAAGTAGTGGTGAATAATGATACTATAATATTCATTAAGCTATCATTATTGTATATAGTAATAATACTATAATCATTAACTATTATTATTGTGCATAATAATAATACTATAATATTCATTAAGGCATTATTATTGTGTATACTACCTACTACTAAAGAAATCATTGTTATTATTATTGTGTATAATAATACTATAATAATCTTTACACTATTATTATAGTGCTGAAAATATAAATGACGGTAACATTAAAAATCCTGAATAGCAATTAAATGCCCATAAAAAATCTACATTCATAAAAAATGTCTAAAGCTATTAAATATGAATGATTTATGAATATTAAAAGTTTTGAAAATTCTATTTTATTAGTATTTTGCTGTTGAAATAATAGAATGTGTAGTAAAATTTTAAAATGTCGAAAACAAAATAAATTAAATAATAAAAACATGCTTTATTTCGTAATTTAAGTTCTGCATTAAACTGTTTACAAACCAATTATTGGAAACTGGAGTTCAACGCTCTCAAACTTGGATGTTTCCTGAATGAGTTATTTGGAAATATATGAATTCAGTAACAACCCTTCATTAACTCACTTAGTGTAAATAACAGTCAATGAGCTCAGTAATACTGTTCCAACATCATCACTTAGTAAATCATTAATGGAGGAAAAACAATAAGCGATATCATGCATTACTTAGAATATTTATCGATTAAATGATTCACATTCAACTATCAATTAAACTACCCAAATTAAAAATAAGGCTTAATTGCTAGTATAATAAACATTAAGCTATTTTGAATTGTTTTAGCTGTAGTATAATATTTAAACTTAAAGTGCAATAACTTCTAAAGATTTTAAATTGTTATAAGTAGATTTATTTTTAAGTCTTACAAGACTTACTAATGAATAATCATTGTTTGTGGTACGGTAAATAAAGATGCAGTTTCTGGAATTTAATTAATGGAAATGTTTGGTTGTGGAATGATAATTATAGCTCTGCGTTTATTAACTGAGTTTAATTTTATTAAAAAATATATATAAATGAACAATGTTAATATTTTTTGAATTAGAAGTTAGATATTTTAAAATTGGTAACCACTGAGAAATATATTTGAAAAAGGAGGTTTTTGGATCTCAAAAGTATTAGATGTAATGGAAATAATAAATAAAATAACCTAAATACTTTTAAATATTTTTACGTCTATAGCCAATTGCCTATAATGCAGAAGTTATAAAATACATTTAACATTATTAATGTAGTCTATTATTATTGTAATGTCTATTGTTTATTCTTCTTAATACCAGCGTGTGCATGGTATGGAAAAGAAGAGTTTATATATTTTGATGAAAAGGGGAGCTCTAACAAATAATTTATAAATGGCATTATTCAAATATATTGCATTTCCGTGTAGGTCCGGGTTAGAATAGCTCCACTGTAGCCCATGCATGTCGTAAAAGGCAACAAAAATGGGTATTCAATGCCTGGGGTATAACCGGGCGGGGTAAAGTCAGATTTCTCCCTTTGAATGCCCCACGTGTTTGTGCCGCAAGGTCAAAGACAACCATTATATATTAGCTACATTTGTTTGCCCTTTTATCATGACTTATTAATGGACACATGGACTTGGTCTATATATTGCTGTCGACTAAGTGGGATAAGAAACGACAACAAATATATTGCATAGAATATCTGTAACAATATTGCCACTATTCAAATTCCAATAATCTTATTTGCATTTATAATGTATTTGAGTGATGTCTTTGTGATAAAAAGAACTTTCATTCTTTAAACAGATTTTTTTTTTTAAATTTAAAAACCTAAAACCAAACAGGATTTTTAAAGAATCTTTTAGAGTTTTATTTTTAAAAATATGTGTCAAGATCGGCAATTGAAACTTAGGCCTAAAATGATTTGGTTTTATAACTACGTGTTACATTGTACAATAGAAGAATATTTCAGAATTCTCCTATTTTTGACATCATAACTGAAAAGTACCATTAATTTAACAGTTTTTCACATTATGGAATGATATTGACTATCATATTATTATTATTGAGAGGGATGACTATATTTCTATGTAGATTTTAATAAAGTTGTTGGGCTTAAACGTCTATAATCGTTTGAAAAAGGGTACAAAAATTAGTGATACAAAATGATGACTGTTTATTTTTCTTAATACCAACATGGGTACAAAAATTAATGATACAAAACGCTGTTTATTTTTCTTAATACCAACATGGGTACAAAAATTAATGATACAAAAACGCTGTTTATTTTTCTTAATACCAGCATGGGTACAAAAATTAATGATACAAAAACGCTGTTTATTTTTCTTAATACCAACATGGGTACAAAAAAATTAGTGATACAAAATGATGACTGTTTATTTTTCTTAATACCAACATGGGTACAAAAATTAGTGATACAAAAATGATGACTGTTTATTTTTCTTAATACCAACATGGATATAAAAAGGGCACTAAAATTAGTGATCTGTTTATTTCTCTTAATACCAATATGGGTACAAAAAGAGTATAAAAATTTGTGGTTCTAAACGATGACTGTTTATTTTTCTTAAAGCCAAGCTAAGTACAAAAATTAATAGTACAAAACGATAAACATTTATTTTTCTTAATACCAACATGGGTACAAAAATTAGTGATACAAAATGATGACTGTTTATTTTTCTTAATACCAACATGGGTACAAAAATTAGTGATACAAAATGATGACTGACTGTTTATGTTTCTTAATACTAACATGTGCATGGAATAGGAAAGAAGGGTTTACTATATGATTCGATAAAAAGAAACTCTAACAAACAAATTATTACTGACATTATTTAAATATATATTTCTTCTAATGCAGCTGGCAAACAGACCGTGATCTTTCGCCATAACGGCTGCACCTATGTTACTCACTTTGCATTACCCAGGGGCGCGTGTAACTTGATGGTAAGCCACGGACGCGGAGTAACAATGCCCCCGCAGTGCTCTACGATCGTATTAGGACCGGGACCTACGGCTTAAAGTGGAGTCCGAACCACTACAAACACCCATGGCACCGCCGGGATTCGAACTCGAAACCTGTGGTACCGAGCGCCAGAGCGCTAGCCATTCGGCCATTCAGGTCTGGAGATTTGGCATATGATAGTAAATTTCTTCTCAATTAAATTTCATAATTTTGTGAGAGATTTCTTCCATATTTTTAAGTACATTATTTATTTTACTTTCTATCAATGTCAGCAAATATAGCAGAAAGATTAGTTCTGAAGATCAAATGAGTTGAAAAATGAAAAAAATGAAATGAAAAATTTCGAAAATAATTTTTATTGATTGAATTTATTCCATATATATATATATATATATATATATATATATATATATATATATATATATATATATATATATATATATATATATATATATATATATACAGTAATTTTTACAATATTATACAACTATATTTTAGTTTTAAAATGCCAAGCAGTATTTTTATATCATTCATCCTTTCACTACTGAAACTTCGTGGTAGGATAGTTCAAGAAAGGTTTAATTACTTCGCCGTCATTTTCCTTTATAATTTCAGTTATCATTATTTTTTGTATGCAGATAATTTAAACAATTTCACTCTCGTTAGGATTTTAAAATGTACCTTCTTAAAATATTTTAGCTAATATCCTAATCTCATAAAGGGCTGATTTGTTATGTTTTTTAACCTTATAAACAGCAATGCAAACTATCCTTCCAGTAGTCATTAAATTCCATTGTTTGTCTCTTTCCAGAATGCTGAAGCTAACCTTTTTGCACAGGATTCTACTGATATATCTCGTCCGCATCCAAAATGAACTGCTGCAGCTCTGTCGCGTCTCTGGTACTGCGGGTTCTCGTGCTGCACCACCTGTGGACCAGCTTGTGTCTCTCTTTCATCCTCGATGGCTCCCCCATGTCCTTCACGCAGTTCCCCAGGTGGCTCGCGGGACTCAACGGATCCCTGTCCATGAATTTCCGACCCGGGAGCCCAACGGACTCCTCCTCTACACGGACGACGGCGGAACCTACGATTTCTTTGAAGTGAAGCTGGTCGAGGGGAACGCCAGACTGAGATTCAATCTCGGCGGGGAACTGCCATTCTGTCCGCTGGCAAAAACCTACATGATAGCCAATGGCATTCACTCAAAGTAAGTAGAGTTTTGTTATTGCTGTTGTCGTTATTATTATTGTTTGATATTGTTATCGTCATTATTATTGTTATCATGTGTGAACATGATGCTGTCCTGGTGAGGGGTTCGTGGCGCAATCCAAAAAGTGCAGCAAGCAAATTGAATAATGGATACAACAATGGACAAATGTAAACGCTGTTTAACGAATTTAAACAATGTGAATATGAACCGTGATATCTTGCTGTTGTCTGAAACATGGACGATATTGAGAGACACATTCGAATTAAATGGTTTCAATCACCCTCATTTAGTAAGCGATCTTTCACGGCGAAGGCCGAGCGGTATGTCCATTTGCATCAAACATCATCTTAAACCCTTAGTGGAAGGCGTTAAAATGTATCCAAATCAAGATCTGGGGATTCACGTGTTGGTTGCAAACTTTAAAACAAAAGTACGCGTGGCGGTTTTATATGCAAAACCAGGATCGAGCGACGATGACATTACCGACGCCATTGACGAGAGCTTGGACTGTAAAAATCGTGATTACAAAAATAGTATTGATTTCAATATTGATATGGGTACCGAGCGCGGACGAGAATTTTGCAAAATAATGGATCAAATTTACTACTGAGAAATAACATTGCTCAATATACAACGAGAGCTGAGACGTGCTTTGATGAAGTGCTTTCAACACACAGCGTAAGAACATGTGGCCTATAAGCTAGTGTTTTCAGTCATCAGTTGCCTTTATACGTTCGAGTCCCCTGGGAAAAACAAGACTTCGTAAGGTCGCTCCACCAGAAGACGACGATCAAGGCTGGAGTGTAGGCCCGGTCTATGGAATTTTGCCGCACTAATTGACTGGGAAAGTGATGATGATGGATATCCAATGTAGCATAGTAAGCAGTAGATGTCCAATCGACGGTCGGGTTGCGTATATGCAACTTATCATGTTCACACATGATAAGTTGAAATTTGCCGGGCAGATTTCAGTTTTCTAATTTTAATATATAAAATTATGTTGTAAAACATACAATTTTTTGATTTTGTTACCGTTATTATTATTGTTTGATATTGTTATCATTATTATTATTGTTTGATATTTTTATTGTTATTATTATTGCTTGATATTGTTATCGTTATTATTATTGCTTGATATTGTTATCGTTATTTTTATTGTTTGTTATTGTTACCGTTAATATTATTAGAGAGTTTTGCATACCGCATTTTTTATCGTCCGATATTTTTTTCTCCCTATCGCGCATGCTCATAGGAAATTGCACATGCGTATCTGTAATAATGTTTCCTATACGCATGCGCGCTAGGGAGAAAAAAAAATATCGGACGATAAAAATACGGTATGTAAAAAAAATCTTTATTGTTTGATATTGTTATCGTTGTTATTATTGTTATTTTCTGTACATGATGTTCATTAATGTTGGAATTACATTTTGGTTGGCAATTAAGGTGAGACTTAAAAAGACTTTTAAAGATACTTCTAATTTTTAATTTGTTTGCGTGGTGTGGAAGATGCAAATATTAACGTCTTTTGCATTGATTGTTTTTAATTAGCCAATGTTAACTATCGTAATTAAATCTATCTACTTTCTTTTGATTATGATTTAGTGATAATTTCATCGAAAAGGATTGTTCTAAGCATGTATTTTGACCATTTGTATTTAAAAGTTATTTAATAGATATTTAAACATTTTTTACAAATTATCATTTAGCTTCTTTTCAAGTTGATATTACTTTAATATTTTTTAATTTATTTTTTGCTTGTAGCAAACATTAGTACTCATAATTTTCAATCTATTTTGTTATTGTACATACCTATCGTAAAAGTGAGATTTATAACTTGCAACAGGCAGACGTGCATTCAGGATTTTGTCAGCAAAATAAAGCATGACCGTTTATAAAAATATTGATAGGTTCATATTAAAAATAATAGAAAATGTATTTAAAGACTAAATTCCTATACAATACTCTATTAATATTATATATACAATACCCTATATAATATTAATTTTATTAATAATTTTTGCATTGTACTAATTTGACTCGAATACCTAAACAGATAACATTAAAACTAAAAACCATTTTACAAAAAATAAACATTTCATTTTCTAAAAATTACGTAATAATTAAATTATAAAAATTGCAATCTTCTTTTGACATCTGCTAGCTCTTTGATAAATTAGTTTACGTCAACTACAATAATTCAATGGATATTTAATAAAACTAAACAAGGAAAACTCAGGCTCAATCAACAAATTTAAGCTCGATAATAAAATTGACACTAGTAACAACAAGTAATATATAAACAAAAATTTTAAGTCAATTCCTACGTTTTTTTCACTCTATTGCAGAAAGTCCTTTATAAATAATTTTCATTCATTTTTTAAGTTTATCTGGCACCATCTATTGGTAGATACATGAAACTTAAATGTAAAAAAACTAAAATTAATTAATTTAATTTAATTACTGAATTAATATTTGAAAAAAACTGTATTAACATCAAGTGTCATCCACAAGTTTTAAAAAAAAAAATGTATTTGAACTTGAGTGGATGAATAAGAAGTATTTTATGAACGATTGACAATTTGAACAAGATATATATAAGGAGAGTGTGAGCTAATAGAAGGAATTGAAAAACACCGATTCATTGAAATGCTGAATATTTAACAAAAATCAAATTCAATCAATATACAACAGCCTACAAATTTTAATTTAGTGAAATTAAATATCCGCACCAAAAGAAAGTAAACGGCATGAAACTAAACTTAATGAAAGCATTTGCACAAAATTAAAAAAATAAAAAGTATATTTTTATAGCAACAAATATTTAATATTTTTTGTTGTGTTTGAAATTATTTATAAAATATTTCATTAGAAATATTTTCAGTTTGCATTTTAAATAAAGGCGTTTTGATTAAATTTCATCAAAAGATAGATATTTATAAAATTCCTTTACTTGAGATAATGAAATTAATATGATGCCTATTTTTATTCGTTGATATTTTTAATATGCATGGTAGTAGAGAATTGCATTTGTGTGGGATATAATTGATTATAGATTTAACGCAAATTAAGCAGATATTATGGAAATAAAAATTCTTTGCTGCTTTTATAAAGATATTAAAAAAGAAAGATTTACAATGCCTCATGGATTTATTAATAATTTTTATTGGATGAGCCCGATGGCCGAGAGGCTAGCGCTCTGGCTCGAGTCCCGGCCGTGCCATGGATGTTTGTAGTGTTTCGAAATCCACTTTAAACCGTAGGTCCCGGTCTCCTATGACCGTACAGCGTCAAAAGCCCAATCAGACTTTTTCTCACCCACATCATTCCCAAACTGTAAAGGGTCAACTCAACTCTCGGCATAGTGATGTGGTGTGGTGTAGTAGTAGTAGTCATATTTGACACGGTCATATTAGTCTCCGTTTAAAGTGGATTCTGGACCACTATATACATCTATGGCACCACCGGGAATCGAACCCGAAACTTGTTACACCGAGCGCTAGTCATTCGTCCATCAGGCCCTACTATAATTCTGATTTCAAGTTCGGTTTGTCGCTCTATGATCATCTTTTGCACACTTTAGGCTAATTGGACCGGGCCCTACAATTTAACGTGAATTTCGAACCACTACCAAACATCCATGATACCGCTGAGACTCGAACCGGTACTCGAACCGAGCGCTAGCCACTCTACCATCAGGCCACAAACAAAAGCTTAATGCGAATATATTGAGCCAGCCAGGATTCGAACCTGGAATCTCCTGAGCCGTAGTCAGGCGCGTTATCCGTTGCGCCCCAGGTATAAAAGCATTAAAGAAAAATTTGCAATGCATTTGAAGTTAACAAAGCTAGACCAGTCTGAAACAAATTCCTTATAATTTAAAATATATTGTTTAAATATTTAAAACGTTAATATTTATATCAAACTTAAATATTTATTATTCTCTAAAAATAATACTCCATGCATTTGAAACCCACGCTTTTCGTTATTTTTTCGATACATTATAATTTCTTTCTCTTTGCTACATTGTACAAATATATTTAAAACATTTCAAAGATAGACATTTTATAAAAAAAAGACATTAAAATAAAAGATTTTTTTTTTTTTTTGTCTAGACAAAGTGAAATCATACAGAATATTTTTCTTACTGATTTCGTCTTCTACTGTCTCGTTCAGTCTTCTGAAGTTATTTGAATCTTGATATCATATAAACTATCATATTACCAATTAACGATAAAAGATAGCAATTTAGAAGAATTTAAAACTTTGCAATAATTTGAAAGATTTGAGTTGTTAAGGAATTGCTATCGTTGTATCATATTATATTTCATTTCGGTATTATAAATGCATTAAAAATGTGCAGACAAGAAATGTAGATAAAGATATTATTTTTATTAAGCTTGTGTAAATGCCTTTATATTGTCTAGTAGTGTAACCATTTTAATTTGTATTAATGAGTTTATATAAAATAACTGAGTACTATTATTGACATATTAGAAAATATAATCCGGATTTGCACAATTACAGAAAATAAAACATTTTTAGTTTTGGTAAAGGCTATTAAAAAATTTTTTTGGTTCTAATGCAGTTGTCAAACACGGCTTAATGCCTTAAGGCAAACGGTGCATCGGCGTAGCTCACTTAGCACTACCCAGGAGGTGTATGTAGCTTGAAGATAAGCTACGGACGAGGAGTAACAGTAACTCCGCAGCGCTCTACGATCATATTAGATCGGGACCTACGGTTTAAAGTGGATTCCGGACCACTACAAACATGCATGGAATCGCCAGGACTCGAACCCGGAACCTGTGGTATCGAGTGCCAGAGCGCTAGCCACTCGGCCATTAAGGACCCTATTAAAAAAAATATTTGCTATTAAAAATTTGCGATTTGAAATAACTCGTCTTAAATATTGTAAATTTAATAAATAAAGCAATAATTATTATGCAATAATTCACAATTATTTTTCTTTCATGTTTAATCTGTTAACCTTTATTTTTAAGAATGTAATTGTGTTAGTTTGAAAAAAATCTGAAAACTAATATTGTAAATTTTCTACCATATTTTTTTTTTACAATTATTTAACTAATGGTCAATTACAATTAATTACAATTATTTAACTTTTGTCAATTTTTAAAACTGATTCCGTATTGCGCATTAAAAATCTGACGACAATAAAAAAATACGGTTTTTATTTAAGTATAAATAATGTAAGCAAAATAAATATGCCTTACTCGTGGCAACGTTTACCGCTGGTGAGCATTAGGGCGGAGGTTCCATCCGCTGGCGGCTTTGTTGTAGACACTGTTTCAAAAACGAAAAAGACTCATGACGTTCGAATGTGATGTTCAACGTCTTGTCTCGTTAGTCAAACTACTTGGTGAAAGTTTTCCGGGTTTTCTCCCATATAATACGCACATACAGGATAGTTCCCCAGAAGGCACTGCCCTCCTTCTTCAGCGACACGGAACCAAGTCAGACTACCTACGGGTGCTCCATCACAGCTGGCCCTGCCTCCTTCCCCCCTTCTTTGAGATTACTTGTGTTCATGGACGGGCCTACCAAAGATGTTGCTGTATAACCACCTGTCAATAACGTGTTGGACCTTTGGCGCTAAGAATATATATATATATATACATATATATATATATCCGAGATATAGGTGGTGGTCTTTGAACTCTGAGCTGCCGTCTCAGGACATCCCAAATATGTGTTCTATATATCCGGTATATATTAATTGGAATTCAGCATCATGTTATACTAACTAGTCTTTAAGTATGTATAATAATAAGTGCAACTTTATATATATTGTATTTGTTATCTCTTATAAAAGTAACACATTTTACATATTGCCTTATTCTGTCATATAAATTCATTTTCATATCTTCATTGCCAAGAAACGCGTTTTGGCATTAACTGTCTGCTGAAAATTCTACTTGGTCCTGAATTGTTTTAATAATGTTCGATATTTCACCCTACATTATATTTTAATCCAACACCATGTTAAATTTATATGTTATAAAGAAAAATCTCAGTTTAATTTTAGTGTCTCACCTATTTCGCAGCCTTTTCATGCTTTTCTTACACAGTCCGTTTACTTTGTTTTTGCCTTCAGAATAACGATAAATCAAGTTAACTTGTTATATGTTAAATTTTTATATTTTATGATTAGGTAATTTGTCACATAATTCAACTAGTGCTATGCGTTTTTAAGGATCACGAAAAAGAATTTCCAAAATTGTTGTAGTTTCTTTCTAATTAACCAAAAAAATTAAATTTAAAAACATTATATTCAAGAACCACTTAAGAATTCGGCAGGCTCTACCTTCTCAGAACCTAAGAAGGTGGAATGATTTCCAAAATTAGAGGTATATCAAAAATATTTTTACTTCTGAAATTTGTAGCTTGTTTAAAATTTTAAATGCTTTATGAGTGGTTACTATTCCTTATAATCCATGTCTATGCCGAGGATGGGCATCATATTGTAGAACATATAGTCCTTCCGTTGAGCTTGAGCTGGGGGAAATGGTTGTCATCTCTGAGGGATGATCATGTTTGTGGTGGTAAGATACAGATACAGTGTAGCAGGATCCACGTGGTGCACCCTGGATATCACCGAATCCGTTACATGTCTACTGTTTTAATAGCAAAAGGCTTGGGCCAAAGTGATGGGCATTATAAACATCATTAGAAAGAACAATTGAAAAGAAAATTAAATAAACACACTCTATTAAAAGACACAAACAAAATTAAAAAGAACACATCTAAAAAAAGTAAAAAAAAAAATTACATACAAAAGTAAGTTACATATTACTATTAAAAAGAACACACTATTAAAAAAAAAAGCACTATTAAAATGAACACACTAATAAAAAAAAACACTATTAAAAAAAGACACGCCATTAAAGAGAACACATTATTATTAAAAGAACACACACTTTTTAATAGTAATGTGTAATTTTCTTTTAAAAAGAAAATTACACATTACTATTAAAAAGTAAATTACATATTACTATAAAAAGTAAATTACATATTACTATTAAAAAGAACACACACAATTAAAAAAAAACACTATTAAAAATAACACATTATTATTAAAAAGAACACATATTAAAAAGAAAATAACACATTACTATTAAAAAGAATAGACTATTAAAAAGAAATTTACACATTACTATTAAAAATAATACACTGTTAAAAAGAACACACACATTACTAAAAAAAAGAATACATTATTAAAAAGAACATTACATGCATCACCAATCCTTAAAGAAAGAGTTTTTTTTTAAATATACATATCCCGTGATTTCTTACCTATAATCCTCAGACGTAAAGTTTAAGTATCATATATAAAAAGAACCGGTATAAATAGCGGATGTTTCTGTTCTTTTCTACGGTTTATCTTGTATTAATATAACTACATTTTTAAATTCATGGTAAAGATCTTGAAACAACACAACCAATTTTCAAATTTAAAAATTTTTCTCTATAAAAAAATAATATTAAAAAAAATTAACGTATAACATTAAAAGTCTTATAAATCGAAGACAAAAAATATGCATGAAAACACTAGGCATATTTCTTAGAAAAACAAAATTCAAGAAAGCATTTTTTATTATTATTGTTACTTTCTTCTGTGTTTTTTTTATCCACTCGAGCGTATTAGAAAAAAGCGATTGTTAGATTTTGTTTCCTTCGTAAAAAAATGCAGCTACTTTCTTAATCATGCATCTTCCGTAAGTTACTAATTTTATTTTTAAATAATTGCTTATTCCTTTCTGCTCTTATTATTATTATCTTCGTGTAAAAGTGCATTTAGGCAGTTTATTTTCAGGAATTAATTTTTTACCGACACTCATATAACGTTATTGCAGAATGCATTCAGTGGTGTATAATAATAGAATAATTAATAGAACAATTATAGAATAATTATTGTTAATAAAAATATATTAATAGTGTAATAATTAATATAAATATAATAATTATTCAACCCAAAATTTTTCAGCTATTTTAACTTACTACTGTGTTCAAAAAGTAAGACCAATTTTCAATTTAAAATTCCCGGGGACTTATGAAATTTCAATTTTTTTTCTTTCTTAGGTTGCTGGCACTGTCCTTGACGTCTGTGTAAAATGTGACGACAAAATATTCATTACTGTTTGAGTTACGCTTGGCTTTGTGAGACACTAAAACGGATTCTTGCGATTTTTGAAATGTCTGAATGAATTGAGCAAAGAACTTGCATTCAATTTTGTTTGCGGAAACGTATAGAATGGGGAAGAAGGTATTCGGTGAGCATTCATATATCGGAAAGAAATGTTTAGAAGTGGTATAAACAGTTCAAAGAAAGCAGAGAATGCGTTGAAGACGAAGAGCCCTCGGGTCGACCATCTAACCACAACCGACGAAGCTCAAGCCCAAAAGATTAAAGATTTGGGGCTTGCAAACCATCGATTTATAATTACAGATCTTGCTGGTAATGTTGGATTTTCAAAAGGATCGGTCAATTCCATTTTGGGCTCAAATGCATCAAATCTCGATTGGTACCGAAAACACTGAATGCTCCAGCTCACACTGCATTGATTCTTCGTTACTTTTTTGGCCAAAAATGAAACCCATATCGTTCCACAACCGCCATATTCACTTCAACCACCATATGCGACTTCTGGCTATTCCCTAAACTCAAAAGACCACTCCGGGGACACCGTTTTGAAGAGATTCAGCATGAATCGCCGCGCGCTTTGAAGGCCATAACTGGCAATGACTTTTAGCATGCATTGATGATTCTACTTTGAAGGCGATGAAACAAATTTGGAAGAATAAATAAAGATTTTTAGAAAAAAAAAAATAATTGGTCGTACTTTTTGGGCACAGTAGCATTTGCAATTCTAGAGTTATATTTTACAATTTAAAAATTTGTTGTACTGTTTCTTCTGTAACAAATTTTTAAATTGTGAAATTACCTCAATACTAAAATAATATTTAAAAATTAACCTTTATCATTAAAAGTCTTATAAGTCGAAGAAAAAAAATATGCATGAAAAAATCAAACATATTTCTAGGAAAAACAAACAAGATTTAAAGAAAGTATTTTTTTTTTTTATTATTGTTTGTTTCTTCTGGGTTTTTTTTTTATCCACTCGAGCATATTAGAAAAAAGCGATTATTAGATTTTGTTTCCTATGTAAAAAAATGCTGCTGCCTTCTTAATCACGCATTAATTTTATTTTTAAATAATTGCTTATTCCTTTCTTCTAATTGAAATTTTCATTTTTTATTATCTTCGTATAAAAAGTCAGTTTTAGGCAGAGTATTTTTCAGAGTCAATTTTTAAAAGATACTCAAATAGCATTACAGAATATATTCAGTGGTCTATTATAATAGAATAATTAAAAGAACAATTATAGAATAATTATTAATAATAAAATAATATTAATAGTATAATTATTAATAGAATAATTATTCAACCAAAACTTTCAGGTTTTTAACGTATAATACACAGATTATAGATAGAACATTACGGTATTTCTTTCATTTTATTTAATAGCTTATAAGAGGTTTAGATTTATATTATTTCATTGGAATATGATAAGCTGTTCTTTCAGAACCAAGTCCATGTCGACTTTCAAGAAGTTAACTTATCACAAAAATTATGTTGAAAACAATAAGTTTTGTGGTTAAAACCAACTGAATTAACTGAATTAAGTTAATTTTATACTCATCAAAAAGCCTAAAATTCTCTGCAAAATTTTCAATTAAAATTTCTCTGCAATTTGTAAAAGATGCCAAATAAAAAGTTTCCCTCTCTTGGAGAAAAAAAGAGACACCAAATTGTTCTTTGTTCCAAAAGATCGTAATTTTGGAGATAAATTGGAAATGTTGTTCAGAGAGTTTCATTGGAATATGATACTTTCATATTCATGTCTATGTCGATTTACAAAAAGTTAACTTATTCCCAAAAAAAAAAATCTTTAATGTTGAATACAATAAATTTTATGGTTGATTCCTGATTTTGTACTTTTATGTAGCGGTAATTCTCTGCAAAATTTTGTAAAAGAGGCCAAATAAGAAGAAGATTCTCTCTCTTGGCTTGAAAAAGAGACGCCAATTTGTTCTTTGTGCTAAAATTTGGTGATTTTGGAGATAAATTGATAATGTTGATTAGAGAGTTTCATTGGAATAGAATAAATAATACTTTCATAAACCTGTTATTGTCGAATTTCAAGAAGCTAACTTACAAAAAACATCTTTTATGCGGAAAACAAATTTTGTGGTTAATTCCTGAAATAAGTTAATTCTATACTCTTTAGGTAGCCTGTCATATTCTGCAAAATTTTGTAAAAGGTGCTAGATCAAAGATCCCCTCTCGGCGGGAAAAGGAGATGACAAATTATTCTTTGTGCCAAAACTTGATGATTTTGGAGATAAATTGTTAATGTTGATTAAAGAGTTTCATTGGAATATGATAAGTAATACTATCATAAAGCTGTCCATGTCGACTTATCACAAAAACGTCTTTTTTGTTGAAACAATAAATTTCATGGATAATTCTTGAATTAAGCTAATTTTATACTCTTTAGATGGCCTATAATAGCCTGTTTTTTGTGTATAATGGCCTATTTTTGGCCTCTGCAAAATTTGTAAACGATGCCAAATAGAAAGATTTTCTTTTGGCGAGAAAAGAGACGCCAAATCGTTCTTTTCGCCAAACCCAGTAAACTTCAATTAATTCGACAAATATTTTAAAAACCTTCTTCAAATCATTAGTTCGATAATTAATAGTCTTCCCATTCAAAGACGGTCATTACCACTTTACAACTCCGTTTTAATGAAAACTCTCAATTTAAATGGATGTAATGAACTCATTCTTTTAGGATAATGGCGCCAGAAGAAAACGTGACCTCAATTAATACTTTGAAGAATCTATTTCAGAGCGTGAATGGAATCATGAATTGTTAATTGAAATTATCATTAAAGAATTAGTAGGTAAACGTTTCATTCAAAAAATTTATAAAAAGATTCATTGGTTTTTTTTAATTTGTGGACAATAGTTCAAAAGTCAAACTGCTACCTAGTAAGATCTAATGGTCTGTGGTGATGAATTATTTATCTATATTTCCACAATATATAGTCTCCTTTTTAAGAAAATATTTTTTAAAAATGTGATTTTAATCTTTATAGAACAAAATTTTATATTAAAAATCTTACGAAATTCATAATTGAATAAAAATAAAAGATCATTAGAGAATGATATTTATTTATTTATGAAATTAGTGAACTCAGAACAAAAAAACCTATTATTGAAATGAAAATCAAAATTATTTGCGAATGACATTTATTATATTTATCTTAATGAATTAATGAACACTACAGTAATAAAATACAAGCTTTTATTGAAATGAATATCAAATAATATTTGCGAAGAATAAGTATTATATTTATCTTAATAAATTAATGAACACTACAATAATAAAATATAATCTCTTTTGAAATGAAAATCAAAAATTAAATTTAAAAATATAATTAAAATTTTATTAATGAAGCAAAAAATAATTGAAATACAGCAAATTAATTAAAAAATATTAAATAATTAGAGAGAAATTCATTGAAAAATCAGGTTTATGATTTGAAGAAATATTCGCCAAATTCTCGAAATATTTATTTTAAATTTTCGAAACTTTTCGCCAATTGATTAATCGAAAAAGGCAATAACGAGGTATTCATTAAATTTGTTTTTATTTATTGCAAGAAAAACTTTTTTAATAGTAAAAATTATAATAATATTTTTTAAATTTTTTAAAATATTTTTCAAAAACCATAAACATCAATATTGTTGATTTTTTTTTTTTTCCGATTTTTATTATTAATATCGTTAATTTAAATTCCATATCGTTATTAACACACAAGGATTTAAACTGCAAACGTATTACTGGGAAACAAATTAAACTATGTTTAGCAGAAAAGATACTGTATAAATTGAATTTAAATATTTGAAGTTCCCATCCTTAATTGATATCATGGCTTTCAAATAATCTCCAAGTTAGCCATAACTCGATGATGAAGTGTTGTTTGAATAACTTAAACTTTATTCTAGGATTAAACCAACTCACTAAAACTTTGAGTAATACCAAAGTTAATGAATTGTAATAAGGACATTTACTAGTTTATTCAATAATAGTTATTTAATGCAATTAAAGTCTATTACTAACTAATTTCGCAAATATTGAAATCTTTACTTAATAGGTTGTTAATAATATTA